>JAZHYW010024517.1:0-250284 GCA_037355805.1 Ixodes ricinus | reverse complement strand
TTTATGAAGAAAACCCCGATGGGGTTCGTTTTTCTGCGGAGCACGCGGATTGCCAATCACCGCGATCGACAGCATGAGTCCAACGGCTTCAGCAGAGGATACCTCCGCGCGATGGACACTGTCTGTGAAGATTGCATTCGTGGCGAGAATCGTGCTCGATCTAGTTAGTCGCTATGTTATTGGCGGGGCAACGCGATGATTGGCTGTATATGTGCTTTGCGGGAAAGTGGACGCAAGGGCGTTGTTCAGAAGAAAGTACACATCATAAGTAAATCCCACCGTCTGCGGTTTTCTTTTTATTTATTCATATTACATTCAAACAATCCTTGTTTTCTTCTTTTTTACATCACAAAACAATGTACCATAAACAAAACTACTGAAACGTTTTTTGTTTTTTGCTTTTATAAGGCTTTTTTTTTGCAATTTCACGAGCAAAGAGAAATTTAAACGTTTATTTTACCTGATGCGACATATATTAAAATTGTGGCCCAAACTGCAACTAAATTTCGAAAATAACTGCACTGACAAGAAAGTTACCGAAAATTTTAGAGAGCTGGTAGATCGTTTCGATGACCGCGATATGATACCCGATACTCCGACGCCGACTTTGCGCATGCATCAGGTACTGCACCGGGGAATGCGCATTCAAAAATGCAAGAATCTACTCAAAAATCTCTACTATATCGAACGTCATGGAGCCACGACCTGAAACCTATAGTCTATCATCTATCTGAGCTTTATATCTACTTTTGTTTCTGAGCAGAAGTTGCAAGAATCGCCGCAATGATCGTAGTGATTATCAGATGTTTTCTTTGATGAACACATGGCGCGAAGGCAGAAACGTGTTCACGATAAAAAACAAAAAGAAAAATACACTAGCGTAATTTCTTTGTTTCCACGTGCAGTTTCACCAGTTGAAAGTTGCACGGAAGTCTTAAAATGTAAACAGCCGTTGGGAGATTTTTTTATTATTTACTATACGGCAAAACGTATGTTTAAAAACAAAACGGGAATCTCCCCGTTTTAAAATTCGGTAACAATTTCTTTCCATTTTTTCTAACTTCGTTTGTTGAATGCCTGGGAAATGAGAAGGCTTTTGTCTCATCATTCGCTGCAGCATCGCACGACGACTCTCCGAGTGCCTTTCCGGAAGAAACAAGACGCACGTTACTCCCATAGACTTATATAATTCAGTAGACGAACGATCTGTTCGGCAGACAAGCCCTCGTCGCCACCAGGTGCAAGGTGCGTGCGCAGAACCCAGATTCGCCTGAGAGGGAGCGTCTGCGCATGGCAGCAGCTACCGCAGCGAATAATGCGGCAGCGGCGATGCCAGAGAGTTGAGCCGCGGCGCCCACTGACAGCGAATGCAGGGCGCCCAGCATCTCATTATCGCTCCCTCAGCCAATGAGAGGCGGGTGTCATTACTAAGAACGCTGAGAAACCACCGTGGAGCGAGGTGTACATCAGCAAGCCACGCCTGTGCTTTTAAGTTGTCGGTGGCTACGTTAGCTTCACTGTAAAAAGTGCTCAAAAGGCATTAATGCTAACAACACCTGGAAAGCCGATCACTTGCCGGTAGAGCAGCTCAACGAATGACGATGTTTAGATCAAAAACGCAGACTGAGTTGTAACATTAAGCAATGCAAGCGCGACGTTTTGCATGGTTAGCCGTCAGCAACTCGACCGCGTTTTTTTTCGTCTAAAACATATGTTTTTTGCATCGTCATTCGCTGAGCTGCCTCCCTAAAGTTGCGGATAATGGGCATTATGCGGGAAAGTAGACGCACAGACTTTTTAGAGTGAAGCAATGTCTGCGCTTCCTTCTCGGGTAGAGAGCAGACTGTGTCAATCCTCAGCTGTATGTATACCGGCTGCAAACTAGCGAATGACGAGGCGGGAAAACGAGCGCGTACAACAAAAAAAAGATCGAGGAGTTCATCATACAGTTCTGAATCGGCTAACCTCCGCGAGAACACCACAATTTTTTTTTTTTTTTAGCACGAAGCAAATTTTGTGACATTGTCATTCGCTAGATGCCTAAGGGCGGACAACCGAGTACAGCCAACGACTGCAGAAATATTTTGTAGCAGTTGCAAGAGTACGCGAAACCAAAGACATTTTTGAAAGTAAATTAATTTTTGTTTTTTTCGTTTTCCAATTTCATTGACATTGCAGGGCCAAAAGTTTGAGTCGGAAAAACCGTTCCCGAACTTACGAAAACAACGCTTGTGGGGAGCAGCAGGTTGTTGCGGAGCGTGAAGCGCCAGTCGTTGCCGCGCGCGTTCAAGAACGTCCGGTGCTGCTTGTTTCCCGTGGTGTGTGGCATTCTCGACCGGCTGAGCTCCAATTTATTAGCCTTTCCCAGGTGAGGTGAGATATCTGCGTCCCGCGCGGCAAGATAACGCGGCACTCGCGCCTTTATCCATCATTCGAAGTCACGTGGTTTTCTCTGGACAAAGCGCTTGGCGCAGCACGCATACCGTTCTCTCTCGGAGCATTGCGAGAGCTGGTATGTCGCACGAAGATAAACGTAACAATTCCGTCCGAGAGTCCCCAGACGCCGATAAAGAGTGCTCGTCTACCTCTCGAGACTTTATCTTCAAGATTATCAAGGAGATGCGTCTTTTTTCGCGGAGTACTTCCCCCAGAACAGCTTCCTATTGGTCAGATACTGGCCTGTCTCTTGCAGGTGAGATCGTACGATACTGGTGTCGTGTGCAACGACTTGTCATCTTACCTTGATAGCAGTTAACACGCCATCAATGTCAAATGGTAGTATCCAATCATAAGAAGAGTTTATGCTCCTCCACCTCACCTTCTACATTCCTACTCGAACGTTTGTTGAGTGTGTACATGTGCGGCCTATTATGTAGGCCACTCGGTGACCCTCAAGGTTTCGTTCTGATAATCGTTTGGCGACAAACGAATTCTTCCCTCGCGTACGCCATGGTTTAGCCCACATTCTTGATATAGACCTTTTATCGAAAATGTCGCCTCTAGTAAGAGATTCACAACCGAACTTCGGCTGTGAAAACAACGAACGTCCTGCGCAACCAAAGGCGTCGATGTTGTCTGCATATCACGATTGGTCAAACGCTCACTATGATGTCTGAAATATGATGAGTCCTACATTCATTAAATAAAATAAGCAAGGATGGCAGACTGTCAACTTTGGTGGTATTGGTTTAAGAACGCTATTACTGCAAACTACCACCGTGTATTTATTTTTTACGCACATTATTAAAATTTTATTGGGCAATCAAAATGTTGGTCATGACGTCTCAAAAAGAGACCATAAGAGGGAGCTACCGAAACATCTCGCCGCCACACGTGAAAACCGATGAACATAAACATCTTTACTTCTTTTTATTGCGAAACTGTGCGGCGCCCACAAGAGCCATGAAAATCCCACTTGAGCGACGAACAGCAACAACCGGCAACGACCAACTTCCAAGCACGCGCAGCGTGCACGCAAAGGTAACTCTAGCTGGGTAGGCCTACATGAATGCGATCATAGTCGCATCGAATCGAACAGGGACCAATCATACACACCCTGTCTTTCTACTTCTTCCCCTTCTACCCATCTACTACCAATCAGAATAGTCAAATCTCGATTCGATCCGTTACGGTCGCATCCAGTAGATATGCAGCCTACGATCTTGGAATCTCGCTGTGCTCTGCAGTCAGTACGAGTGGACCCGAAGATTCTAATTTCGAACCTACGATCCGAAAGATTTTGAGCCCGACCGTTCCATTAGGGTCATAGCAGAAGGGTAAAAGAAAAAATGCATTCCCCCTCACCCCGCATGTCGTCTGAATCCGCCGAGTGGGCTGTAGCGCGTCCGGCTGGCGTGCAAACTCCGTTTAAAATCGCGTAATTCTCGGAACTTCCAAGCAGATGCGCAGATTTTGGTATGCCAGTTGTCGTGTAATACTATGCTAGATAAAAGAGACTCGCAGTGGTCCAATTGTGCTGTTACCTGCGTGCAAATAAAAAAATAGGGAAAACTGTGTCAGATTGGCCGGCTCTCTGGCGAAAAGTAAATCCGGTAGCCGTACCTTTTTTTATGCGAAGTTCGTACTGGTGTAGAGCCTTTAGCGACCAAGTGAGTGGAAGTCTGAAATAGTAAATATAACACGATGCTCTCCTGCCGCAATACGAGGAGTAGTTGAAGTGTTGCAGTACTGCCGGCTCAGACTACGACTGCTATCTAAGTAACGGAAAGAGATTGGCGCTAGTTGATCGCTCGCAGAAATAAAACAACAGATGATGCTATAGGACGATTTTGGAGTAGACGATAACTTATTCTAAGAACGCGAACCACTTCACAACGGTAGCGACGAGCGAGAGTTCGATGTTCCGTACAGCCCGCCGATACAGCCCAAAGATGGAGAACGGCAACCTCCCGGTTTGTCGTCTGCTACTCCGTTTCACCTTATGTTGTACCGCAGCGAAGGCCAGAAGCGCGAGCTCATAGCGTTGGCAGCTGCTCCTCCTGCACGAGAGCTTGTGCTGCCGAGATGTGCCCTACAGCAAGGAGCTCGCGCTTGCAGCCTCTACTGCGGTACACCGTAAGGTGAAATAGAGTACAGGGAGTCGGGCACGTGCCCTCTCTCTCGTTTTACCCCACCGAACCCGCTGAATTTCCCGGATGTATGGAGAGGGCGTTGCGGTCGAACAAAATGGTGCCGCCCAGAGAGCGCTAAATGAAGATGGTCTATATGTGCCAAGGGGAAGACTTGTGAAGCGATCTCTATTATGTGCCGTCCTCATCGCCTCATTTCGTTTATGCGCGGGTAGAAAGGCGGGGCGCTCACTGGATGCGCCTCAGTCTTCTCAATGCCTCGCAAAATAAAGGAGTCGACTGAAGAGGATATATAGCTGAACAGAAGAAGCGACGTGCTGGGTAGGACTACTTTCATTGAACGTACGAACATTTGATGCTTACCGGTTTGCCGCTACAAGGTTCACTCACAATTCGATCAGCTGATTATAGCCTTTATACACTCTAAAAAAAAGCCCGTGCGTCTTCTTTCCCGCACAACACTCGAAGAGCCAATCACCGCAACTTATGGAGGCAGCTCAGCGAATGACGATGCCGAAACGTATGTTTAGACAAAAAACCCGCAGTCTTAGTTAAGCGTGACGTTTTGCCTTGCTTAATGTCACAACTCAGACTGCGTTTTTTGGTCTAAACACATGTTTCGGCATCGTCATTCGCTGAGACTGCCTCCGTAAGTTGCGGTGATTGGCTCTCTTGAGGGTTGTGCGGGAATGGACGCACGGCTTTTTTTATAGTGTAAAAACAAGCAATGCTATCAGATTTCGACAATATCTGCAGCGGAGCACCGCAAAACACAATCATGATTTTCCTTTTTTTTTTAATGAGCATTGCAAAAAAATTTTTATTTGTAGCTTTAGTTTAGGGGTCTCCAAACTCCGACCCACGGGCCAAGTCCGGCCCGCGGAGGTCTTCTGACCGGCCGGTAGTTTTGCCGTGGTCCATCCAATGAAGCTCCAGCCCGCGGCCTGCTTCAGCACGCCCGCTACCACCGGACAAAAATAGGCGCGTCTAAGGAAATACAGCTGTTGGAGAGGATTAGGAACTAGATACCTAACCATTTGTTGTCCTTAATTTGATCTGCATTTAAAAACCTTCCGATATTTATTGTGGAAGGTCACCTAAGTTATAGTATATTGTTCTAGTGAAGTTAGCACTGTTAGAATTGGAGTTCCATAACTTTCTATCTTTTTTTGTGTTTTTGATAATGATGCATAGTCTATAATCATGTAAGTAATGCATTTTTATGATTTGCAAAATATTGAACATGCTCTCAGCGTGAGAATCATAAGCGGCAATGTAGATAGCTCTCACGATTTTTTTTTAAGAATATAAATTTTATTAAGTTTGGTTTTCGTGATTGTATCTCAGACAAGGCTGCAATAACTTACGTGGGACAAAAAAAGAGGGCATTACAAATAATTATTTTAAGAGCAGTTGGAAGAGTTGAGCTGTGGCGGTACGTCAAACCGACAACACGGTACAATTTTAAAATCGAATAACTAATATGAATGTTCCATGACATATTATCAACAAAAAAAACTACACCGCGCGTTTTAAAGTTATTTACAATTTCTATTGGACTTGAATTGAATAAGATTTGTCTGGTCTTATAGACTTGTTTATTTTTAGGACGAAATATAATGGCCTTTGTTTTATCAATGTTAATGCTCAGTCCGTTATCCCGTGCCCATGTCGCGAACCTTAATAATGTAAAATTTACAGCATCTACAACACTTAGTAGAACGAGCTTCTAAGGCAATCTCTAGGGCGACCTCTAAGACGACCTCAAGAACGACGTCTAGGGCGACGTCGAGGATATGACATCCTAGAGGACGCCGTCTGTAGGACGAAGTCGAGCGTATGCGGCCGTCCGGCGTATGCGGAGACGCCGCGAATACACACGGTGCATTCAAGGCCAGATACCGTATCGCGAAAACCGGGCGATAGCTAAACAATGCTATCGCATTAAAAACCCAATAAAGTGATTTCAGATAAGGCAAACAAAAAAAATAAAACAGGTATTTTTTGTTTTAATTTGTATTTAAATGAATGTCATTAGCTTAGTGCTGGGATAAACGGATGCAGCCACTTTGTGCCCGAAAGAGAAAGAATCGGACTTATAAATGAAAATGAACATTCTATGGAGCGAATTGATGCGACGAATAACTGCCGAACTTCGCCCTACGGCACGCTCGCTTTGCGCGCGACGTAGCAGCCACTGTGCTGATGCCACGCGCAGCGCAGAAGCCGTCGGGAAAAATTCAGTCTATATTTCGCAGCATATTCGCCCCCATGGAGTCCAGGCAACTTAGCGAAGGCAACTTCAAAGAAAGAAGCCTTTGAAGACACACGCCCCTAAGCTGAGACATGCGGTGGAAGCTACGACCATGTTGGACCAGTCATAATGAGTTAGAGAAAAAATTGCTGCAACGCCTTTTTGTTTGCAAGCTCACTGTTAACGCCTTGCTCGTCTAAGTTCAATATCGTGGGTAGCGTTTACTGAGGCACCTGTAGCCAGTTGTTTGTTCTGGGAAGTGGTACTCTCCTGAAGCCGGCATAGCGCACTCAGTACGCGATATTCTTTTCCGGGTAGGTTCGCAATTTGCTGCGACTGATGATTTGTAAATCTAAGGTGTTCCGCACACATTTTAGCAAGTTTATAATTGTAATATTATTTACTTTCATGGCTTTATACTTATGGAAGAGTGGTTCAGTGTGCGAGTAATATGAAGCATTGGCCACGATGCGAATAGCCTTTTCTGCAACAGACACAATTTATTAATGTTTGTACAAGTTGTAGTCCTCCAGACAATGTGACAATAAGGTAACCGAAAATTGAATAATGCATTATAACTAGGGTTCCATGTTTTCGGATGAATCCGATAAAATCCGAAGAACACTCGTCGGTAAAATTTGCTTCAGTTCGGATGTATCCGAAAAACTACAAATTTAAGTCACGAATAAGTATGGTTAGAGCACAGGTTCAGCGGTCATCAGGTGACGCCTCCCGGTTCCTTCAAGATCTCGTAGTATCGACTAAAGGTTCACCGTTTATCCCGTCAGGGTTTGTTCAGGACAACGAGGCATTGTAATTCTGGGTCACGACAAAAACCACTGCTCGGTTTTCAGATTTAACTTCTTAGCGGAAGGTAAAGTTGCGATTTGATAATTGTGAAAGATTTACACTTAGATTTCATAGAGAGAACAGCTGAGGCTTTTATCTTGCCACTCCACACCGCGCAGCCTCAGGGAGAGGCGTAAGAAAAGGATGAAAAGAAAACAAGCTTTCCAACGACTACGTGAAAGAGTCCAGTTATTTTAATGTGTCTTTTTCAAGGTTTGTCTTGGGACAGTTAGTATTACTAATGACAGGTTCGCCAATGTCACGTGGTACATGTGCGTTTGTATAAATCTAGGGCAGGACTATACCTGTCAGTTAATATATATTTTATCTTTAATCTTGAAAATTTTAAAAGATAGCAAAAATAAACTCGATCTCTACTTCGGAGAATTGAAAATCTAACAAAAATAGACTCCGATAAACTACGAATATTCGGCAAAAAAATTCGGCAGAGAAACTTAAGACTGCTTACGTCTAGGAATGCGAAAGCATTTCTACACACAGCGTATTCCTAGAAGCAGCGCCTTCCTTTTCACACGGCGCTCCGGCGGTGACATCACGTTCCCCCGGGGACTGCGCAGGCGCGGCGAGCCGCGAACCCCGCCGGCTTCACGACGACTTCCGTGACGAAGCATCTGCGATTGCTGTGCTTTTCTTTGTGTTTTATTTGTGAGGCGCGTCCGCTTTGACCTTGAGCGGCGTGTGCTCGATGACGTATTTTAATGACTATCTTTCGGGCACAACGCCGACGCCTTTACGAATAATGGGACAAGTAGGGCTTTCGCCTTAAAATAAGCTCCGAAAAAGCCCTCAAGAGTTTTACATTTGGTGGCAACATATACCGATATCTGAAAAGAGTGCCTATTATTCTCTAGAGTTTTCACTAAGCTTACCATGATAATTTTAACCCAAAACTAAAACAGAAAAATGATTTTTTTTTTTTTTACAGTTGAAGAGAAAATAAAAGCGACGTATTGCGCCTGTAAACTATAGTCCGTTGCAACCTAAGAACGAAGGGCGAGGGTAAGACGGGCTGGGGAGGAGGAAGCAGATGGAACGCTGGAGAAGAGAGGGGAAACCTCCTTCTCTCATTAGCGTTCCGTCTGCTTCCTCCTCCCGGCCCGTCTTACCCTCGTCCTTCGTTCTTAGGTTGCAACGGACTATAATAATTTTATTCAACTACCAACGCACATCCTGTTCATCAAGGTCGCGCGCACCACCCTCGCCCACATTACAAAACAAACTATAGGTGAGGCCACCTGCGAAACACAACCACCTTTCGGTTTAGAAAAAAATATACCTCCTAGACATCCAGAGCTCACCAAAAAAATATACAATATCTTTAAACTACGACTCTACACACATGCACACACAATGATAATTTTGGTCGGGTAAGACGAAAAGCTTCAAAACTCCTATCTAAAAAAACACACTAAAAATATAATTATGATACACAGCCAAGGTTGCACTCTTGACGGATCATCTACACCAGTGGTCTCAAACTCATTTGAGCCTGGGTGCCAGATATGCCGCACCGGAAAGGTCGAGGGCCAACATAAAACCGAGGGGGGGGGGGGGGGAGCGAGGCTAGGCGAGAGAACCTGTGAACCTGCCAGTGACGTCTTTAGATTTGATTTGTTTACCTGACCTGATGTGATAACAAGAATTCAAATGACACCGCCCCGACAACGTGCTGGCATTTTTAATAGAACAAACAAGAGAGCAATTACACGGTAGTTCCCGGTGCTCAATTCACTCAGAAATTGACCAAACTAAACATGTCTCTAAATAAACCAAAGAGCAATAAATTAATTTGACAGATTTTGATTTCCTGGCAGTTTTTATTACAACAGTCAAACAAATACTTGTCTTTTAAAGAGATCCTGAACCAAACATTTTAGTGTACATAATACGTGGCGCACGATCCTTCCACGAGCCAGTAGCCGGCGGTGTGCGCGAGCACACGCAACCAACTTGACGTCATGGTCCTCCATTCACGCTTAGAATGACAGTGGAATGTCTGTACTCCGGGGAAAAAGAAAATAAGGACAGGTTTCTTATCTCCACATTGAGGTCTGGTGTAAAAGGTAAGCGATTAATTGGTCTAACAAGCCCGTAGCTTTCACTTCTGGAGATGAAAAGCCTAATCTCATCTTAGGAGTGAACGAAGGACTATGACGTCAGTTGCGTTGCATGGTCTCGCGCACACCGGTGGCTGCTGGCTCGTGGAAAAGTCGTGCGCCACTATGATCACTAAAATGTTTGGTTCAGTATCTCTTTAATGGTGATATTTGTTTGAAGGCGAGAATCCCAAGCTCGTAGCATTCTTTTTTGACAGTTACTCCTGTTGATCGACAGCTCGCGCAACCGAGATGCAACCTTCAACGAATAGCTCGCGCTAGCAGCCCAGTAGCAGAGTTTTTGTACATTACAAAAAGCTGGGAAGCAAAAGATCAAGCGAAACAAAGGGCAAAGTAACACAGATAAGTATAAACTATGAATATGTTAAAAGAGCCGAGCTACTTTTCGAGCGGAAATGAATTGAAGCCATGAGATTACTATGGAGCATTCCATTTCTAGCGCTCGAGACATGTGAACAGGGCCTGCGGGCCGCGTCCCAGCGAGTGGCGGGCCGCATGTTTGAGACCCCTGATCTACACATTGATCTTTTCTAGTCTTGAATGAGCAAAAGTTTTTCTATCTAAAACAAAAAATTAATAAAATCGAAAAAACAAGAAGGTCAAACATGGATTTTTATGCCTACCCATAGCCTCCTGGCAAAAAGTAACGCGGCGCGGCCGCCAGAAGTGAAGTAGAGCGGCAAGCAACGAATAAGGGGAAAGTCATGTAACGGGCGCCCCGCTGCGGCGAGACGCCGAAACACACGATACTTTTTTTCTCGTGTTGTCAAGAGTAAATGGAACGCCACCCCTTCCCCGTTCCTTCGTTTTGGTTTCGTCTATTTCGTTTGCGCTCAAAATTACAACAGGGGTGAGTTGAGCTAGTTGGTTATTATACATCACGCGTAAAACCAGCTAAGCAATGAGCCTCAATAACCCTGCAACCTCAAGAAAAGCTCTTTCTGCAGGGCGCCCTCATGGCTCAGTATAAATAGAAGGAAGAAAGCAACACAATTCAGGATTTAAAAAAAATGAGTACGCATAAGAACTAGTAGAAGAGAAGGACGGTTTAATAAAATAGTTGGTAGTCCAGCGGTAGGTTGTCTTTTCTGTTTCTCCTTCCCTCATTGTTTAGGTGGTTGCACCCGTGACGCTCAAAATTGTGGGGCAAACTGCCGGGGTTGATCGATTACAGATTACAGATATTGACACACGGGAACAGCGTCAAAAGTTGAGTATCCCCTGCTTGGAGTTTTCGCCGGTCTATGCGCCATAGGACACACAACTGCCCAGACAACGCAAATTGTCCTGAGGACGCCCTCAGCTGGTCTGTGGCTGTGGGAGTGCGGTATAGTGAGTGTCGAGGACTGCCGTAGCCTCGACATCAGCAGCCAGTCACATCGGTTTCTCCTGAGCCGTTGCCTGAGCAATAGCGAACAGTGTGTTTCGGGTCCTCGCCGCTCAAAAGCTGTGCGCTGACTAGCGCACTCCCCGAGAAATGATCTGTGCTATGCCAGATCCTCGAGCTCTAAATCTGCGACCGGGCGCTCTATGGATACGTCATCGAAGGCTATCACCTACCTTATCAATAACTTTATTTCGACTTTTTTTTTTATTCTAGAAACAAAACGTTTTGTTTAGTAAAAACTTGAAAATATCACTGTGTAGATGATGCGTCAAGGGTGCAACCTTGGCTGTGTGTCACAAATATTATTTTTAGTGGTTGTTTTAGATAGGAGTTCTGAAGCTTTTCGTCTAAACAGACCAAAGGTGTCATGTGTGTGTGTGTGTGTGTGTGTGTGTGTGTGTGTGTGTGTGTGTGTGTGTGTGTGTGTGTGTGTGTGTGTGTGTGTGTGTGTGTGTGTGTGTGTGTGTGTGTGTGTGTGTGTTTGTGTGTGTGTGTGTGTGTGTCGTTCAAGAGCACTGTATATTTTTGGTGACACCTATATAAATAAAGTGGTCGAATAGAATTATTAAAAAGAACAGTCTCGTGGTTAAAATCATCATGATAAACTTCCACCAGCACGCCCGCGCACTGACCGCATTTTTTTTTTAAGTAATGTTTTAAATATGAGCGTCCCATCTAATATGACAATAGTAAAACCAGGCACTTAGCCAGGATTGTGATTCGGGGGGGGGGGGGGGGCTTATTACAAAGTGCTGTATGAGGCAGACAAAGCTAGCGGTGAGCATGCTGAGTAGCAGCGTTTACCTCCGCTACGAGATTCGGAGATAAAGAAGCAATCTATGAAAGCCCCTTTTGACGCGGGTGTTTCGACTGTTATTCGCAAGAAAAGAAAAACTTGGTTCTAACGTTACAATGTATAGCCAATGCAGCATGCAGGTGTCCCAGCTTACCTTGATGTGTTTCCGTAGATTAGAGATTGTTGTTCTTGGTAATGACAATGTTTTCTTTTTTTCTTTTTTGGCAAGCAAAGTATGTGCTGGAATTCTAGGTTTCCGTTTTCCTTAACGCCCTGAATTTTGAACATCTCATTGAGATATGGCCATGGAGTCGACGGACACTCCATGACCGAAAACTCGACCAGTCAGAGAAAAAGTGGTGGGTACGGATTATCGATCGTTCATCAGTTCTCACTTTCATGCCAATATTCGTGGAGGCCAGGGAGGGGAGGGCATAGAGAGCGAGAGAAGTGGTGGCCACCGGTCTCACAAAACAATAGAGGATCACACCACTTTAACGCGTCTCTCTCTCTATCTGTCAGCACTACTTAGATGTACTAACCCCCCCCCCCCCCTATGAAGTGAGGAATGGACTCGACCACCACGCCGAGGCGATTAAACCAAAAGAAGTATCGTCCGTACCCTCGAAGACGATGCTCTTAGCCGCGCGCTGGGCGCTTTTCAGCCGTCCCCTAAGAGCGTGCTAGAATACAGTAGTGCACATCAAAGACACAAAAATTCGGCCCCCTCGCGCGAGGCTACACCGTCTATTACGCGAGTTGTGAACCCGTGAATCGAGGGGGAACGGACCCGCGTTTGATGTCTGTGCAGGTGGCGGGAGACGTCGAAGAAGTTGAAAAGGGTGAAATGGTGTAAACGACAAAAACAAATTACACAAAGAGCTTTCTCCTGCCCGGGAGAAGAATGAAACATGATGGAAGGCGATGGAGTGCCTACTCGGCGTTGTCTTTCTTGATCTTTGTTTTTCGTATATTTGTACATGCCTTGCCCGTTTTTCTGGTGGTTCTGGTGCCCGGTCATACAAAAAGTCGTGTTTTCTTTTCGGCTATTCGCTATCCTGATGTTTTCTATTTTGTTGAACTTGCTCTCTTTATGCTGCTAAATGTTCTGCTCGTATTGCTCCAGTTACTGTATTATGCACATAATTTTTAAAAAAGTAACGAGTGATTAAAGAAATCCGTTACCAATATTTTGTAACGAAATTACATTACAAATTAAATCCGAAAAAAGTAACTTGGTGGTTACAAAAAATAATTGAAAAAGCAACGGATTACAAGTCATCCGTTACTTGTAACGGATTACTTTTAAAGTCTGGAGCCATGCCTTCCCCTGGCCACGTGACTGAGTAAATTAAAACGTACTTTTTATAAGGTTGTTAATATGAGAGTCCAATCTAATATGAAAGTAGTAAAACTCTGTATTTAATACATACCTCGAAGACCCAGTTCCGGCTAATACACAAGAGAGGGTTTAACTACAATTTGCCGATTCTACATAAACATGAAATAACAAAAACAGTTTATTTATTTAGATATATACACATCTATATTTATTATCTTTTCAAGATCGTTATTGTTCGGTAACCGATTTCACGATCAAGGACAACAACCTGACTTCTGCTTGATAATACACATCGTTCGATGATGCACCTAGAGTTGCACTCACTTAGTGCATTGCAGCCGCTTTTCTTATCAAGTTGCTGATAAATCCAAACACCCGGAATTTTGGTTTTGAATCAGCCGAACTGATAATGTTGCTGGACAAGGAGAGAGAAAGAATGCAAAATGTCAGCATAATCGATTTTTTCTTTTTTTTTTTTTGCAACACGTGCAAAAAACAAAAACACAAAAAAGCCGTATCATATATATATATATATATATATATATATATATATATATATATATATATATATATATATATATATATATATATATATATATATATATATATATATATATATATCATATAATTAAAGGTCCAGCGTTTTGATCTGGACACTTGGCGAAAAACTCGGCGAGAAATCCGGCGGCTATGATTGGCCGGCGCCAAGGTCAAGTGCGGCATTGGCCAATCACGGCCGCCGGATTTCTCGCCGACTTTTTCGCCCGGACAGATATGAATAACACTTGAGCCACTCTGACAAACAGAAAAACAAAACAGCGTAAGTACGATGTGGACCTTTGATAAATCCACACCACGTCAATGGAGAGTTACGACTCTTGCGTGAAAGGATGTTTGTCGTCCTGATATGTGCAGAAAGTAGATATGATGGAGCGCAACGCCATGCCGCTAAATCATAAATGCCGGCGTACTCCTACTGTAACGCTCTCATGCCAAAACAAAGCCCATGGGAGTCCAAACGTTTACGAATTGAGAAAACAAAATCACTATCGCATCACTAAAAACAAGAAACGGGGAAAACCAAATTCTGCGGTACTTAAATTTGTTTCTAGGGTCGAGAAAAAAAGATTTCGACGGAAAAGTTTTCTCAGATTTCTTTTGCCCCCATAGTCATTGTGAGAGCCGAGGGGAACTCTGCTTTACAGGAAACTGCAACAGCAAAGTTTTCTCAGATTTCTTTTGCCCCATAGTCCTTGTGAGAGCCGAGGGGAACTCTGCTTTACAGGAAACTGCAACAGCAAAGTTTTCTCACAGTTTGTTTGCTTCCTTTGTCCTCATGAGAACCAAGAGAACTTTTATCTCACATAGAACTGCGATAGTAACGCTCTCTCTGATATTTTGCTCTCATAGTTTCGTGACAGCCAAGACATCTCGCAAGAAACTAAGAGAGTATGCTTCTATCTTAGTAATTCTGCTCCCAAAGATTTCGTGTGATCCAGGAGAGATTTCCTTTCACAAGGAACTACAAGAGAAAGGTTTTCCTTCAGTTCTTTTACTCCCATAGTCCTCTCGAGAGCCAAGTAATTTTTCTCTCGCAAGGAACTGCGAACGTGCTCGTCTTTCGCAAGGTTCTTTCGCGCTTCTTTTACTCCCTTAGTTCTTGTGAGGGTGAAGAGATCTTTTCTCTTACAAGAAACTCTGAAAGCAAAGTGATTTTACAGTTTTTCATCGCCACCAGTCGTGGAAGGTGTTTTCTGCCAAGCAGGAAATGATTCTTGCGGGTCGGCCTTTTTAATCGAGTACACGACGTAGCCTGTGCCGGCAATCTCATCGCTATAGGAAGCCCGTGAACAGTCAGGAGTTCATTGTGAGACGATGGACGCTTACATAAATAGCAACGCACGTTTCTATACTCACGCTACATTGTCCCACTAAATAAACTAATGATTACCGCTCGCAGACACGTCATGTGCACATATGCACATAATCATGACGAGAACGTAAGGGCGCAAGTGAGCTGGTGTATATCAAATATTTTAGTGAAAATCCATAGAAGGTATTGACAGACGACGACAAGGAAGAGAAGAAGAACGTCTCAAAAATGTTCTCCTTCTCTTCCTTGTCGTCGTCTGTCAATACCTGCGAGTCTCGGGTTTTTCACAAAAATGTGTGGCACAGAATCGCTTCAAGAAATGTAGCGCATGACTTCGTATGTTTACTTTCCTTGCTCCGTGATTCCAGGCAAGGTTACGTTAAGTTAAGCCGGGGTCACACCGCCTCTTGTACATATTGTACATCATACAAAAGATAGTCTGCATACAGAGTCGAACGCGAGTCACCGCGAGATCCGTGCTTCGAATGCTGTACGGCATTGAGTTCAAGGAGAAGACTTGGCACGCGGCATCGGAACCACGGATATTGCGCCGACTCGTGTTTGCAGACTTTCTTTTGTATGATGTATGAGCACTGTGACCCCGGCTTTAGGTTAGGTTAGGTTAGTTTAGTTTAGGTTAGGTTAGGTTAGGTTAGGTTAGGTTAGGTTAGGTAGGTTAGGTTAGGTAAGGGCTGACAACGACTATGGCGTGCTTCACTATGAAAACAGATATACTTACTACATTAAATCAAACGAGCACATCTAGCTCGTTACTACATTAAATCAAACGGGGCGTGGCTCATTATGTGCACTCTTCTTGCTTCGTGATTCGTTCTTCGGCCTTCTTACTGTCTAATGCCGCGCTTTCATTGGCTGCGGAGAGATAATTAGATGCTCGGGACCATGCCACGCCCCATGTTTCTTGAGCTGTCGGTGAGTGTAGATGACGAAAATAAGCTTGTACACGTGGGACTACCTGCCCGATTGTACGTTTAGAACGGACACCGTTATACATTCCCATGTAAGATGACAGGCGAGCCTCGAGACCAGTATTGACGGTAACGCGTTACAGGTAACGGCGTCACTAGGTTTAACACGTTACTTTTTTCGGTAACGTAGTAATGTACTCGTTACTTTTTGTCTTTTTTTTAACGGTAACGAATAACGTACTTACGTTACTTATTTCAAGTAACGGATAACGTGGTGTCGTTACTCGTTACTTTTTTTTATTCCAAAAACTTCAAAAATACTACACCAATTTTTTTTGTGTTTAAAGGTGTTAAGTCACATGAATTCTTCCACATATCCCACATGCCTTCAACATGCTGCCCTGTCTTTCCCATGCAAACACTCCCATATTAGAAAAAAAACGCCGATACCTTTTGTCTTAGTGTCGAAAAACGCTGTCGCCATCAATGGCAGACAAGGTGGATAGACACAATTTAAAAGTAACGCAAAAATAACGAGCGTTACTTTTTATCGGTAATGGTAACGCGTTCCTTTAATTTGCAAGTAACGACCAACTTATTCCGATAATGCAATTAATGCAAAGGTGCAAGCGAGCTTGACAAGAGGGACGAAAATAATCCCTGGAGAATGAAAACGAGGGGTACGAAGGAAAACATAAATCTCCAAACACATCTAGGTGACTGGTGCACGACCTAGAAAACCCGCCTGGTCCTGGTATCGAACCAGGGACCTCTACATTCCAGTGGAGCGTTCTAGCAACTGAGCTAACCAGGAGTTAGACGTCAGTAGAGCAAACCGGTTTTATCAGCTGCCACCAGTTTAACACCAAGAAGGGTGAACGGCCAGCATTTTAAGGTAATGATGAGAATGCATTAACGCAAAGGTGCAAGCGAGCTGGACAAGAAGGAGCAGGCGGATTTTTCAGTCGCACACCAGTCACCTAGAAGATTTATGTCTGTCCTTTGTCCCCCTTGTTCCCCTTCTCCAGGGATTACTTTCGTCCTTGTCCAGCTCGCTTGCACCTTTGCAATTTTGCATTATCATCATTACCATAAAACGCAGGCCGTTCACCCTTGTTGGTGCTAGACTGGTGGCAGCTGATAAAACACGTTTGCACCACTGACGTCTAACTCCTGGTTAGCCCAGTTGGTAGAGCACTCCACTGGGAATGGAGAGGTTCCTGGTCTCGACACCAGAACCAGGTGGATTTTTCTCTGTCGCGTACAAGTCAACTAGCTGTGTTTGGAGATTTATGTTTGTCATTTGTCCCCCTGTTCCCATTCTCCATGGATTATTATCGTAACTTATTCCGTTACTTTTTTTTTCGGTAACCCCTACAACACTGTTCGGGACACCGTTACCAACAGATATCCGAAAGCTTCGTCAATGATTGTTCTAATTTGATGCAAAGCATTCGCAACTGATTGGAGTTCGGCCAACTGACCCAACAATAAAATCTGGTCGTCCGCTGCTATCGTGTTTCCATCTTTGGAATTCGAGTACCAATCAAGTGGAAAGTATCGATCACCCCGGCCCCTCTCGTCCCGGGGCCTCGTTCTTGATACCGACCAAGTAGGAAGGTCAAGGTCATGGATTCCTGACGTTTGAATCGCTCGAAAATTGTAGCGCATAATAAAAGAAAGAAACCTGGTCCCTCATTTATAGTTGTTATGTGTTATTTGCTACATTGGGACAGAACGACATAGCAGATCACGACGGTGTTTTCTATCAATTTTATTTGTCAAACCAAATGTCGTCAAATTGAGAGATAACTACTCGCAAATTAGTGGGCGCTGGCACTGCCAAATTTACGGTATCTTGTCCTTGTGTGACAACGACGAGAGAAATTTAGTTCCGATAACGAGACTACTTTAACGCAAGATTTCCTCCCGTCAACGCCCCGTGGGGAATGCGCGAGAACAACAGGGAGGAGCCTTAGCTGGCACGCTTCCCGCTCGAGCTTCTATACTTCACAGCTGTGGACGTATGCGTAGCAGACGCTGCGCATGCGTCCACAGCTCAGTGACTCAGCATTTTTCGCCCAGATGATAAGTGATGGAAAGGTCTATACTAATCGGGACCAAAGAAACGCGTCTGGTAAATGACGAGACACACAAACACAAAAAAAAATGGCTGAGTGTTTGGCCACTATGCCAAACGCGATTATGGTAAATGCGGTAGCTTTATAGCGTGGGTCGTGCTCTTAGACTTTGGGTGGTGCCTATAGGACAGGATGACCCTTAGTCTTTCAGTGCCTTGGGTGAGGGGTGCTCTTAGTTCAGGCGGTGCCTAGGGCAGGGTGTTGTATAAAAACAGATTACGTCGCACCGTGGTCGTTTTGTTACGCTGCGCGCGCTTCCCTTCAGCACCACCCGGATACAAAGACTTTGCGCTGAATTTTCTGGGTCACCAAGAGAGGGAAGCGCGCTTTTCTGCCCTTTCCACCCCTCCTCATTGCACGCGTTCTTTCTAGTTTACCTGTTTCTGCTCCTCTCTTTCTTGCCCTTTCCACCCCCTTTCGCTCCGTCTCACACCACCTACTTCTGCTCCTCCCATTTCTGCGTGCTGGGTCCGTAGCTTGTAAAAACAAAGAAAAAAACATGCTAAGTCCGTAGCTTGCAACAACAAAAAAAAATAACATGCTGGGTCCGTAGCTTAATCAGCAGCGCACTCGACTTCAACGCCGGTGACCGAAGCCGGATCCCTGGCAGTAATTCCCGTTTCTTTTTTTTTCTTTTTTTTATAGTTTAGCGTAGCGGTTACGGACTGACTGACTTTAAGCTGTCTATGACTGTATACTTCCATCTACACTCTCTGAAGTCCCTGTGTGAGCACGTACTGTATATACTGCATTGCGATGCGTTCAGAGCACCGGTGATAGGAAAAACGATTGCTGTCATAGTCCAATTGTCGTACATTATCGGCAAAGGGAACCATTCCTTTTGCCCCGGAGACTGCATAACAATTGGAGCATGATGCAAATCGCCCTCCTCATTGGTCAAACCGATTTAAGGAAAGGTCAGTGATTGGTGCGTCCGGTGCATCGAGGTTCGGTACACGTCCAGGGACTTTCAAGATCGTACGTCCAAGGGTAAGCCACTGGTAAGTTGAGCTCTATCATACATACACGAACAGCCTTTTATTTTCGCGCCGAGGCGACCAAACAGGGCGCTGGAGACGTTACACGAGCCCGTCACTCCTTGCAGAAAGGCTGATCTTGATTGGTCTCCAGGTAGTGAACGCCGCGTGCCTTGGTCGACGGGCTGAAGTAGCCCATGCGGCCAAAGTCCGAACCCGAGGGCGGGCCCCGGCCACAACGCCGCCGGGTGCTGAAGAAGCGGCAGCCTTCGGGCCACGCGAGGGACTTGAAGCGGCACTGGGTCCAGTGGCGCAGGGACTCGACGAAGTACAGCGAGGCTCGCTGGTGGGAGCACGTCAGACCTGGTCGGAGTCGTCGAGGGATGAGCAGAGCAACGGAATGTATACCGTATACGCTTTGTGGTGCCATTCGCGAGAAGAACGTGGTGGTTCAGTGGGGTACACGCATCATGTTATGATCTGCTGCAACTTAACAGTTGAAGGGTAAGCTCCGTCCCCGAAAGAACTGACGATACTGCGTCACTCCTTACAAACGCACTTTTCTTTTTGCGTCACTAAGCGAAAAAGATGCGAAGAAGAGGAGCGAAAGAAAATTGGGTCATTAGAAAGACGAAGAGGATAGCCGAGCTGTATGATGCCGGCAATTGCTACTTTGTGCTGGGAGGGGAAGAGAGATATGGAAAGAACAGGTAGGTACGTTAAGAATACTATCCAAGAGTACTATCCAAGCGTGCAGAGAAAGAAAATTGACGCGGTCTGAAGTGTAAAACAGAAAAACGCGGAGGGAATGCACACTAAAAATTTACATCTTCCACTCACATCATGCACAAGGCGCCGAGTCGGCAGCAGACATAATAAAAAGAATAATCTGCGGACACGCGTCACGCAAGCTGGAAGCGTGTTTGGTTCACACGTATGTATGTTTAGAACATGTCTGCAGACATTGTTTTTATTAACAATGCGACAGGACTGTCATACGAGCAAGAAGCACGCATTAGACAGTGTCTGCAGGCAGCCTTTCGTATGATGTATTCGATGCAGCGTGACCGCGGCTAACACCCTCAGGGTGTTACGGCCGACACCCTTGGGATACTGGTAAACATCTTCAAAATAGGATGCTGACGATCAGCACCCTTATAGACACCTATTTCACACCCTTAAAAATGGAGGGTGTTCGATGCAACAGCACGACCTTATTTTACGACTGAAAATGGTGTAATAAGCAAGGACGCTGAAAAAGGCGTATATCTCTCGAACATGGGCGTATATCTCTGGAACAGCACTTTACACCCTTAAAGGAAAGATGGGGCACTTCTGCATTTGAGAAAAAACACTTGCATTGCGTTCATTTGGCCTTTAGAATAACGTATATCACAATTATGTTTCAATGCGACGCACCTTTGAGCCATACGAGCAATTTCAAAATAGGGCTGAAGCCCCGCCTCCCTAGCCTTGGGCAGCCAAAAGATCCATTGATGGCGTCACGTACAGCAACTGTCTTTCGCGTTTTCTCGCGTTTAACAATACTTTCGCAAAAAATGGTTCGGGTATTCGGGTTCACGGGGTAAAAATACATCGGAATTCACTTCTAAC
The DNA here is from genome assembly GCA_037355805.1 of Ixodes ricinus. Classification (NCBI taxonomy): domain Eukaryota; kingdom Metazoa; phylum Arthropoda; class Arachnida; order Ixodida; family Ixodidae; genus Ixodes; species Ixodes ricinus. Next base: position 229,395 of record JAZHYW010024517.1, on the reverse strand, counting down.
TCATTTTTTTCAAGAACCTCCGTAGCTTCCCTTTGAGGATTTAACATTTCTTTGTGCGCAATGATCAAATGATACACGAGATTAGCGCTGCAAATACCAGATTCTAAAAATATCCTGCTCGTTCACTTTCCCGAAGAATGTGTATAGAGCCAATCACTTCAATCCACACAAAAGAAGGTTTTAAAAATAAAAATAAATCTCCACGTTCCGTAAGTCGCACAACAGGCCCAGATCTCCACTGCCGTTTGTATATGCTAACAGGCTGCTTACAAACAAACCCGCGTTTGCCCACACCAGGTGTTGGCACTGCGCTTGCGCAGAAACCGGTCTGCGCATGCGCCGTGCCGACAGCAGCGCCACCGCAGCGCCGTGACGTCAGAACACATCGCGCGTCTCAAATACCGGGACACTGAGTCAATGTCTTTTTTTTCTTTCTTTTTCTTTTATCTAGAACACACAAATGTGAACGTCCTGCCACAAGAAGTTCTAGGAACTCAACTCGGGGGTCTGGCGATAACCCTGTTTAGGGTCACTTTTGTTGCATCAATTTTACCGATACCACCGATATTCACGATATACTTATCTAAAAATTATTCTGTCTTTCATCTTTTTTTTAGATGCACACTAATTTAATAATGGCAGACGGGAAATTAGTTTATACACGTGCACTCGTCACTAAATAGCAACGTAGGATTATTGGCACTTTTGTTTTACGAGTTCTACATTTTATATTATGGGCTCTGAAGCAGGACGCGTTATTTGCGTTCCCTGCCGCCATCTAAACGGCTTTGAATGATATATTAAGACTGTCCAGTAGGCGCTTTGCAGGCCGTGCAGTGCCCTCTGTGGAGTCGAGAGGATTGCTGGGAACATCCTGTATATAACCGTCTGTAGCAGGCGACAGAGTCAACGGAGGACACGCAGGCAAGCGAGCTTAGGCAGGCGAGCAGTTGCTCTGGGCCGGCTATTCTCTCTTTCTCTCTTTAGTGTTACGTCGTAGGTGCTGCGGTGGCAAAGAGGAGCATACATGACTCTTCATAATGCATTGCGTGTTTCGCGCGTGACTTTTCGGGATCTCTGCAAGAGGTCGACTAGAGATGTCACGAACCTGCCGAAGTTTCAGTCCGACAAAGTTCGACTTCTTCCAGACTTGTACGTAACTTAAATACTCTGCTCAAGTTACCATATCTTAAATACTTTTATGAGTAACTTGGTATTTTATAAATGCTTTTGAAGGTGGGAATTTAGTACTCTAACTTAAATACGTTTTGCAAGTAACTACTCACTTTGTAATCCCTTTGAATGTGCGAAGCGACCCCGTGTGTTTACACATGAACGTATTCTTCTAGCCGCACATCTATACACAAAACTTTCAAACAAATCGGAAATAGTAGATTTTACCTGCTATAATGTTTCAGCGGTGCAGGTTATTTTCGTATATAAATAATGTATGGAAGTCGTGAACACCATTGAAAAGTCAAACTTTGTTGAGTTTCGCCAAAAGTTTCGAAGGTTCGCCGACCCAGTCGAACCTCCAGGTTCGGCCAGAGTTGGGGCCCGCGCTTGTACTGACTCTGTTCGCATCCCTTCTGGTGCACGCCTCCGTTGGGGTAGAAGTCCACGTGTCCGAAGGGCCTCCGCAGCCCGACGTGGCCCATGAGCAGGTTCGTGCCCGCGCTGGTGTGCACCGCGTCCAGGTACAGCACGTCCTGCTTGCGAGGGTGGAGGCCGTGCGTCTCGAACAGCGGGGCCGCGCCGTCCAGCGCTGCAACGCCGAACAACACACAAAGTTCGCCAGCTCATCGTCGGTAAACAAGGCTCGTGGTGTAATATATAGAGTGTGAAGGACGTCTAATGGGTGCATATTTAAAGACAAAGAAAAACAACTACAAAAAAAACAGCGCCGTGTTTATGTAGGAAGTAGGTAGTCCTTCTTACAGGACTTGGCTATTGGAGGAAAAAGAGATGCTTTTGGCGTTTGAAAAGTTCACGTCTTGATAAGACGACATCTATCTGATCTAAAGTGCACCCAACGTATATCTTAGTTGTCCACGTACAGGGGAAATTAGTAACGCTCCGCGAGGAGCCGGACTCTTTTTTTCTACTACGGTTCTTCATTCGAAAACTAGTATGGAGTCGTTAAATAAGCTACGCTACTAACGACACGTCAGCCATCTTGGTGCTTGCAATCACTGTTGCCAGCTATCTCAAGTTTTATCTTAAACGATTGTCCGGTCTCCGGGAATGTTTAAACAGTCCGCAACGGAGATAAACGGCATCGCCACCCGTGAATTAAAACGTACATTTAATTCCGCCTCACAGAAGCACTTTCGTGCTTCTGCGTGAGAACGTGCAGCCCGTATGCATGAGAATTACTAAACGAAAACAAACCGAATACACTACAATAAATCTATTATCCCTCTACGATCTTATACGTTTTAACAGCTTGATCTAAGCGGACTGTTGCTAGATGTCCTCACACAAAATTAATTTTGACACCATAAGACAAAATATTCCAAATTCCCTCAACCAAACAAAAGCAATCAAAATCTTCGTAAACAACAAGAAAAAAAACTTAAAATTGCACTATATATACTTTGTTTCATTTTACGACGTAGCGCAACGAAAAGTTGTCCGTGACAGGCTCCATAATAGACCTTTCCGGAAAATGCCGGGAGATCTCACGGTGAGGGAATTGAGGCTGTTCAGATGTACGCTCATGACGACTCGAGCGCTTCGAGCGGCACGATTCTTTTTTTTTTTTTTTTCTGATCATTAGGAGCTCATAACGCAATCAAAAATAAATTTAACACAAAAACACGTTATCACATACTTTGTGTTTCTCTCTTTCCGCCGTCTCTGCATTCTGAGATTACAAAATGACTGAACGAGCGTCAACTCCATTTTTGGTTCCTGGACAATCTCACGTGTCGTACATCCGAATGTCACTGTGCATCAAGCAGACGGTGGGTGTACCACGTATTTCTGGAAAAGTCTATTGACACGAGTGCCAAAGGACCCACATAATTTTTGACTTTCACCTTTGCATTGCATTACCCGTGTACCTGGACACTGACCGCGCGCTTTTAACGGGAAACGTCCTTTGGCTAGGTGTTCGGCATCTCGTGAAGCCCAAAAGTGAAGGCTAGTGATTGGTTTTGAGTGTTGAGAGAAGGAGTGGCCATCGCAGTAAGAAAGCGTGTGCGCAGGTGGGAATCGAACTTTTTCAAGCAAACACATTTGTTTTTCCTTTCTCGCACGTCACATCACATCGCCGGGAGTTGGTTTGCTAGGTGGTGGGAAAGCCCTGCGGGGCATCCGCTCTGCGTTCGGCAGAGAGCAACTTGACAGCCTGTCACACGTTTTTAAAACCCGAGTTAGCGCCGGTACCTCCATTCCAGGAAGCGCTATATCGAGTGTACTACATGCCACGCGTTAGGGCAGCCGCTAAACTAACCGACGAGCGCCGAGAGCGTAGACGTCAGACATTTCACGAGCAACGCAATATACCGATCTCACCAGGCAGTTTGACTACGCCACCGCTGCCGCAGTGCATCGAGGGAACTTTAGTCTTTCTGCACGTGCGGAAACTTCGCTGGAACTGTGCGCGTGTAGAGCACGTGACGGCACGAGCCCTCGGATACACGGCGTCACGCATGCACCGAACACTTAGTAAGATCGGTCTATTGCCCAGCGATTCGCTATGATTTTTTTTCATGTGTTTCATGTGTTTATGCAGTCGATTCGCACCGGTGAGCCTGCCAGCCTTGAGCCCGTAGTTCCGTGCCAGCCTCCTGGCGGCGAAGCCCATCATCTGTGCGCCTAGGCTGAAGCCGATCAGGTGCACGTTCCACGGCTGCACGACGCCGTTGCGCACTAGCGATGCCACCAGGTGCGCCACCTCGCGGCCCACCAGCTCCGAGTTGACGCAAGCCTGGACGTAGTCCAGCAGCCTGGAGCCACGCCACCAATCCACCACCACCACGTTGCCGTCTTCCTGCGACCAGAACACCGTGTGCAAAGTGCGCAGCGCCGCCCGCTCTGCCGAAAGGAATGTCGGGAACTGCCTGTATGGGTAGGGGCGGTCACGCTGCTAATACATTATACGGACCACAGTCAGAAAACACTGTCTAGGGCGTGTTTCTTTCTTGTATGGCGGTCCTGTCACAGTGGCTCATACGAAAGCTATCTGCAGACGTGCTCGAATCATACACACCGTATTTTCCGGATTATAGTCCGCGGACTATACATGTTTAAAAGCTCGAAATGCACCCGATGCGGACTATCTACAAATGCGGACTATGCAATGATTTGTTGTTGTTTTAGATCGTCCTGACGGATTTTACGAGTAACGGACTATATTAATGTTGATTTAAGTACGATAAAGCTTCTTTGCGAGCTAATACAGTATAGGCATTTGTCAAGGTGTGCTGTGTATGAAACTTTTTGCGTTCGGACTAGGCACTAAGTGCGGACTATGCACACGGTGCGGATTATGTACCGGGTGCGGACTATCTAAGCAAATACTTTTATTTTTTACCCTAAATTTGCCCTGCGGACTATGCACCGGGTGCAAACTATAGTCTGGAAAACACGGTATGTGTTTGAAGCAAACGTGCTTCGAACATACTCGAGGCGTGTCCTCAGATATAGTTCTGTCATCATGCCTGCTGCAAACACCGCGTCTTTGATAGAGTGTCTAAGCAGTGTTAACAGACTACGGAGGGTAGGGAGGCGAGCGGGCGAAGCAGGTGAGAATAAGCACTGCCAGCTCTGTCTGTGGCAGATGTGTGAAGCCCAGGAGCGTATACGGAGTGCAAGTTCGTCTGCTTCTTTTGCAGGGGTTGTGGTGACGTCAAAATGCCGAGCTCTGATTGGCTCTGACCTGAAGGATAGTGGGTAGACTTCAAGGCAGCTAGCATTGAGGTCTACCCCTATCCTTCCAGTCAGAGCCAATCAGAGCTTGGCTTACTGACGTCACTACAACCCTTGCAAAGGAAGCGAACAAGCTTGCGCTCCGCATATTATATGGTCCTTCGTTTTCAAATTCAATATCTCTTTTTTTTTTTTTTCTAAATACGGGGGTAAAAAACGGGGCGCTTTGTTTCAAGCTGCAAATCGGAGAGAAATCGGGGTTTTCAATATATTAATCTTGAGTTCGAGTTTATTTTTTTCAGGTTGTATATAGTATATATATATATATAAGGTAAGTATAATTAACAATAAAGTGCTGTGATCTGTTTCAGTATAAGTGTCACAAACAAGTCTCTAGAGTACACAACATAGCATTGGAACATAGTATGTAAAGTCTCACTTTTACTTTTCCATTTTGCATAATTCCATTTGCTTAGATAATCTTCTGCGTGCGCAGCACCTCTGTCACTCCTAGGCGTATCTTTTGTTGAACATGCATGAATTGAGATAACGCTCTCTCAATACACGTGCATTTGCAATGCACAACAATATCACTTTGTTTCGACACGAACAAAATATGTGCTGTTTTTCTTCAAAATCAAATGCTAAAAAAAAAAATTATTGATGCGGGAGGAGAAGAAAGGCAAAGGATACTTTACAATAGACACAAAAGCTACATTTTGGGGCTCCATTTAGGTCACTGAAGCCAACAAAATCCAGGTTCGTTTCCGAGGTCCGGAGCCAGTGCATGTGTTCCTACCGACCTTGCTTCAAAGGAAATATATTCGGAACAGAGTAATTTGAAAAACGGTGGAATCGAATTGACGAAGAAACACGTTCTGGGTGAAAATATCAGTAAATTTCGGGTTTTACTCGAAAACAAATGACCCTAAGCATACAGGTAGTTCCCGTAATTCGTTGCGCGCTTAGCACGCGGATTTTAAGGATTTTTGCAAAATGTCTTTTCGTGATGGGACGGGACAGCCAAAATTCAGTTTCGAACTGTTTGAAAAAAAAAATTTCCAACATTTCACCACGATAATGTAGCAGCTCCTGGAAATTTCGTTAAGACGTACGAGGGTCTTACCAGCCTGAGGAGTGCGTCCATCATGTGCCGCAGGTACGTGACGTTTCCGTTGCCCCCAGCCCGTGCGTGATGACTTTGAGGGGTCCCCCGGTGCGGTATGCCCGCGGTAGTGTCATGCCCCCGGGGGCGTAGATGTCCAAGACGTCGCTACCGCTCCTCGAGTACAGTCTGAACGCCGTCCTGATCTCCTTGGGAGACTGGGGAAACTGCCGCGCGTGAGCCAGGAGCCCCTTCTGGTCGAAGCAGCCGACCACATCGAAGCACACCTGCGAGAACCTGCTTCTGAGTGTTGAACGAACATCACGGGGTGACGTTTCGCGGCCACCGAAAATCATACTTCAAAACACACGCAGAACCAACCATTTTATTGAAAAGTTTTGTGTTGTGATAATGGCTCAAGCAGCACAAATGTCCTGTGAACGTCCACGGGACATTGCTGGGACGTTAGGACATCCTAAAGACGTTCACAAAACGAAGTGTGCCACTAGGGGGATACTCGAGCAACACATGCACTCGATGTTGCTGGCTTGGTTACAGTAGGTAACATAAGCAGTAACTACTTGGAGGTGCAAACACGTGGCTTAGTTCACGAGTCACGAACTGTCAACCTTTTGAGCTATCCAAACTAAACACATTTGCGCGACTCAGGCTTTACTCTTCCCGGCATGATATTTCTTATCTCTAAATTTAAACTAGCTATCGATAAAATGACGAGTGAAGGTGATGCCAATACCAACATTCAGGTTTTTCTGCTTTCTCCAATGTGGTGACGTCACGTGCTGTAAAACGAACAAATTGAGCAGGCAGCCTCTAAAGCAATATATTGAGCATGTTTTTTTGTTTTTGTTTTCGTTCTGCTAACATGAGTTTAATTAGCATTTATTCCACAACATCAAACTTCTTTTAACCCGTCGGTAACAAGTTGTGCTGTCCCCATCACACTGCCCCATTCATGTCGCTGGTAAAGTATCGTTTCTCCTAGAGGTTGCGAAAATATTTCGGGATCACTTTCGAAAATGCTATTCATCAGATTTGTTTTTGGGTGGTCCTGCACTACATAATGTGCGTTGTCAGGACTTTCTTTCTATCAGTTGCATAGGGACGAGCGAGGTTTTAGGAGGTACGTATAACAAGGCTGAAGGCCAAGTTATCAGTAGGAATCGATATGATGCCTAATTTAATTATCAAGGGCTACGCCAATGTGATAGCTCTTGTATTATGCACATATTTAACCTTTCCTTAAAAACTGGTATTTTTTTTTCATTTACGTGGAAAATGTCCGTTGTTGGACCAGTGCATAAAAACGATGATACCTCTAGAGTGGAAAACTATCGACCAATATCTTTGTTATGTGCTTTAACGAAGGTTTTTGAGATGATTATTTGCTCGTGTGTTTCCTATTACTTTCAACAATCATTTTGTAATGTTCTACGCGGGTTTTTAAAGGGTCGTTCAATGGAAACAAATCATTGTTCTTTTCTTCATTATTCGATTCCCATAGTTCTTTCCCGGGGCCAAGTAGATATTGTTTACCTTGACATGAGTAAGGCTTTCGATAAAGTGAATCATGATCTTCTACTCTATAAGTTATCCCTGTATCGCTTATCACTTCGACTTCTTAGCTGGTTTAAGACCTATGTGTGCAAAAATATCAAAGAGTTACTCCGATATTTCTCGATATTTCTATGCCAACATCTGGGGTACCCCAAGGACCCAACCTCGGCCCCCTTTTGTTCCTTATTTTTATAAACGACTTCGAATTGCGCATAAAAGATCCACAGCTGTTAATGTTCACTGATGATATCAAGATATTTACGAATATACGATCATCCTCTGACTGCGATCCTTTGCAGGATGATATCCTACGTGTTTCTGAGTGGTGTTCAGTAAATTTTTTGTTACTTAATCGAGACAAAACAAAGCTGCTGAAACTTTCACGAAAACGCGAAATTTTATCTTATCCGTATGTACTCCAGTCAGTAACTATTACACGAGTGTTCGCGACCTTAGGATTTATTTTGATATTGGACTTTCTTTTTCCTATCATGTCACGCAGATAGTCGGCTCATTCAGCGCGAATGCTGAATTTACTATCACCGCTTTTTTTTGTTTTACTTTACTCATCATTTTTTATGCACTGTTCGTTTATTTTCCTGTCTGGTACGTACAAAGCTTGAATTTGTCAGTGTTATATGGAATTTTTTTATCGACTACTGATGCGTCGCGTATTGAATCCGTGCAAAACGTTTTATTCGAGTTATTTCTGATAGGTATTGTAATAAGATGTTATTATGATTGCAGATACATACTGAAAAGTCTGCGTCCTCATGTTTATCAACTCGCAGACTTTTTTGTGACTTGTTGCTTCTACACAAAAGAATCGGCGGAAACTATGACACTGACTTGTTACGCTGTGTTAATTTTCACGTACCAAATCGGTTGTGTAGAATTCCTTCTTTATTTTATCGTTATCTTCAAAAAAATATCATCAATAATTCGCATGAAAATATTATTTAACGATTTAGCGTCACCAAATTTAGATATTTTCAGTGAATTGGCCCCCTTCAAGCATGAACTGCGATGTACACTTTTTTTTGTTTCAATGTACGTATGTGCCACCACATTAAAACCGTAAGGTTTTTCTGGGGCACAGAACAAATAAAGGATTATTATTCTTATTTTTCATTTTATTATTATTATTATTATTATTATTATTATCATTATATTCACGTACAACATCTGACGTCACGTTTTCAGTGTTGCCAGTAGAGCATCTCAGCCTCTTGGACCAAAATTAAAACTTCAATATCTTCACAAAAAATATTACTGTGTGACTTGTAATGTGGGTAACTAGAACTAAGATATGTCTATTAATGTGTTCAACCGATTCTAAAGCTAATCCGTGACTGCCGAACACTGAAAGGAGTACAATGCGCGCGTCTGAGCCGCAAGTCTGTCCGCTGGTAAAACACACGGTTACAATATTTGTTTTCCTATTTATATCGAGTTATAAAGATTAAGATAAAGAGAGCCCGAAGTATCTGCACGTTCTTTGAGCACCTTATCCGATAATACCAGATGATACCACATTATCTGACCACTGGTTTCGACTGAAATGGGTTTTAAACTATTTCCACAACCTTGTATTTTGGTCGCCAGATAAAGGGAATTCTCAGACGGGCACACTAGGAGGCCTTCAGAACGAGCCCCTTTCAAGGATTGGCGAACCAGGGCACACCGATAGGCGCACGATCGCCAACTGATTGAAGTACATTCGCTCTGAAGGCCGTACCCGTCTGACAGTGCCTATGAACGAGGAACCTACTCTCAACGTTGTATTGAGGTCGCCAGATGAAGGGAATTTCTGAATGTGTTCATAAAATGGAAAGTAATACGGGCGTCTTACCTTCTTCTCGTACAAAACTTCCTGAGTCGTGGCGTGCTCAATGTTATCGTGAATGGCTGCAAAATCCATGTTGAGTTCCTCGTAAAAGACTGCTTGGCCCTCGGTCATCATCTTTTGGAAGTGAACGCTCAGAAGACATAATAGAGACAAGGACACATGTCGCTGTGGTTTACGGAAGATCGCCATGACCGCGCGGTCAGCAAGTGCGATCCTCTGTCCCGCCGAAGGGAGACTGTACGCGAGACGGGTGGCGGAGCCGGGAAGAGAGGAGTGTTTTGTTGGCTTCCCCAAAATTCGCTACTCTTTGTATTTTGTTCTATTCTGTTTCTTGTTGTCGCCGTTTGGGGAGAACCGGGGTGGATTGTCAGCGTGCGGAAACCGTCCTGCCTGCATGCCGTCCTTTGTGGTAACCGAAAAACGAACGACCTTGAACCGCTCGAACGTGGACCCCAAAGACCTGGCGCACGTTGTTACTCCGTTTTCGTTTCGTTCTTTGCGGCTTCAGGTACTGCGTATTTATTTATTTCTTCCCCCCCCCTTCCTTTTTACTTTGTGTTGAAAGAAGATGGGAGGGGAAAAGAAGAAAGGCGAGTTAGAAAGGAAAAGGGACGGGACGGGGGGGGGGGGGGTACGCGCTACGGGTTGTTTACGAACAAGCCCATACAGCATAAACACTGCGCGCCCCCCCCCCCCCGGTAACCTCAAAGCCGCGAGTGTTTTCTTTTTTTGTTTACGGTGCTCTTTTTAATTTGTATTGTGGCCAAAGGCACTTTAATAATTTAGCTACATGTTCCACAGAAAAAAAGAAAAAGAAACAGTCACCGGATGGGTAAAATAATGTTCTCTGGCTCATTGCACGTGTTTCGGTTTCGGTTAATTTCGGTTTCGATTTCTTATTGTTGGCGATCTCGCTGGCCAAAAACTGGAGAGCTATAAGATCTCACGTCTTTAATTCAAGGCTAATATATATAAATCTTCAACTTAGAACAAAATAACGTGATATTTAGTGCTGTTTGAGTCATTTTTATACTTACTGGCGTGTTCCACTCGAAAATGTATTTCACGTATGGTTCGGTTTCGGTTTCGCCCGCATCACGTTTTCCTTTGGGTGAGGCGACGGGTGTCATGGCGGCTTCTACGGTGGGCAGTTTTGTGGACGCTGGTGAAAATTCCAACGTTTTCAAAGGTGTCACATCCAATAATGACTCCTCAGAAAGACACAACACGCGTGGTAGAGTCGCGCAGGAGAGATTTCCAGTGCTTCTGGTGTCGCCGGAATACTACCGCCGGGAGAAGAACTACAAGTCAAGTAAGCTTGTGTACGACCATATGACGGGCTCATCTAAACTCGCCAACGGCGGTTTTAAAACTTTCCTTAATACTGACGCTGGTGCTAACTCTGCGGAATTATCGCCTATATAACGTCCAAGACCTAAATTTTACATGTAAACCAGCAGACGAGTGTGGCCAGTCAATCGCAGACGAAATCGAACCTAATCCAATTTTTTAGACTCGATCACAATTAATTGACTGCGACGGTTTCCTCTTTTCTAGAAAACACGTGCATTTTGGTTTAAACTTGAGGTTGCGGCTTTTACCTGCCTAGTTCACAAGCGCTGTCAATGCTCGCATGAAAATGCATGCACTGCCTGTTCGAAGTTTGGTCCGTGGCTCATATGTCTGTTTATAATCAGCATAGTGCGAATGCTAGCTTGTTGGCAGTTTGATAAGAGTTTGCAACTAGAGCAGCATGCCCATGCATTGTTTTTCTAGAGTAGCCGTAGCTCTGACCAAGCAGCTGAAGTCTGCTGATTGCTCGATCTTCCGATGTGGGCGTTTCTGATCGGGTTCGCCGCACACGTTCTTTTTTCAGCATGTCTGTTTCTCCTTCTACGTGTATAAAGAACAACAGGCAGAAAACAAGGAACGAAAAATAACACGTAGAACTAAAAACGGAAGTGCTAATCTGTCAGTAAAAGAAAGTGCATTACAGCCGTTATCGGGCGTTGTCATTGACCTTTTCAACAGAGATAACAAAGTACAGACAACTAAAACAAAACAAAAAAAAAACATCTTTTAGAGCGAGCAGGGAAAATCTTTTGCACGGGTACAACAGTAGCGCTGTTCACTGGAACATTTTTCCACCGGGTGTTCCAACAAGTTTGTCCTGAACTTTCTGGGAATATATTTTTTGTTGCTTTCGAAATAAAACTACACCGTTAGCAAATCTCTCGAGAGACTCGTTTGTTTGTTGTTGTTTTTCTCTCAAAATAATGGTGATAATTCAAGCAAAATTTTAATAGATTTTCTGTCAATTTCGTGGTCCAAGTTCATCTCTTTTTCTTTTAATTCTGACCATACAATTTATGCTTAAAGAAATGAGTGCGAAAAAGCTACAAAAATTAATCTTGTTTCTTTTTTTTTTTTCTTGTGATTGATGAGTTTCGGCAAATCGCTAGTCAGCTAACATATTAAAACATCGTCGCCGAAGACACTGCACTGTTGCGATGTAAGAAAAAACTAGGCGCACGCGCGCGCTCTAGTGTCGCGTGGGCAGCGCAGCGCCGCCGCCCGCGGTTCAAACCCGATCGATCGAGAAAAAAAAAAGAAAGGTCTCGCGCATTGCAAACGCTACTCTCAATCGGCGTTTCGGGAGCCATGTTAGGCTGAAGCCGCGGCCCTTTATTTTTGTGCGGTTCACACTCCGGGAGTGTCCGTCTATGCCGACATCCCGAAGCTCGACTGACCTCCGCTGCACCGCTCCGTTCGGCCGAGGCGCCGAAGACGCCGCCGACACATCGCCTACTCCGTATCCTTTGGTCGGCCCACGCAGAACCCCGCGTGCATCGTGTATCTTTTCGGCGGCCTTAGTGGCCTGGCCTGTCTTTTTCAGTCGCACCGCTGAGCTCGACCGCGAAGCCGACCCAATGCTACGACGACGTGCCGTGATTGCCAGTGCGCGATGGCGGTTCGTGGAGCTCGTGCTGTGCTCCTTGAGATGTTCGTTCGTTGTGTGGGCCAGAGGCACGGTGGTTCGTGTTTTGTCATTGGACGATGGCGTCTTGCACAGTGGCGCAGTTGACGATTGCTTTTCTAACGGCGCGGTGGAGTTCACGTGTGTGCGTGAATATTGATAATTGTTGAAAATTGGAAGTCATTCCGGGAACTGCAGAAAATAACGGCCATTAAACCGAATCGCTAAAAATACCTTCTTAAGTTCTTATCCCCTTCTGTCTAGCTCTATTCTCTCTCTCTTCTCTTTGCCTGCCATGAAAAAATATATATATATCTTTTCTACCCTGCCTAGCTGTGAGGAAGTCAGTCAACACAAGTGTCTGACACAAATGTGAATTACTCGAAAGATCATTCATTAGTAACTAAAACTTTTCTGTCAGTAGATCTTACAACTGTCGAGAATGTTTCATGTATGCCACAGCAGCTACACACCTGAGTATCACTGATTGCCGATCGCTCCTTGACTTCCCCACCTCAGTCGGCCCATGGCCAAGGACACCATTTACCTGTGTAACTTTAGGGTGTCTGTGGACGGGGAGTGGCTGTGCCTCAAGGAGCTGGCAGACGTCCAATTTGACGCTCAGAAGTCACTCTCTGTTACTCCCTATGCCTTTGATGGTCTGTGTCATTTCTGTGTGTCTGCACAGTAGTGCACGAATGAATGAATGAATGAATAGAAGAATGATGGTCAAATGATGTCCATATGGCTTCAGAGGCCGCGGGCTGAAAAGCTTGCATGCCGCTGACCTAGCTTTGTGTCACACTGTTGATATTCATTTCTTGTCATTTCATGTATTTACTTACTCCCGGAGCCGGAAGGCAATACAGAGAGGAATAGGTTAGTTATTCAAAAATACAAGAATATATGTCATAATTAGGGCTCCGTGTTTTCGGATAAATCCGAAAAACTCGGAAAAACAACCGCCGGTAAAATTTTGCCCAATTCGGATTTATCCAATAAACTCTGAACTTCGATGTGCCAATGCCACCCCTCTCCACCCCCAAAAAAAGATGGTACTTCACTATTAAGTTTTATCAGCGCACAGGGTCAATGGTCCTCGTAGAATGCCACCACAGTTATCTTTCAAATCTCGGACCATTGTCAAAACGGGTCTGACCACTTATCTTATCAAGGTTTACTTGCACATGACTGCAATGTTTATAAAGTAATTAAGGATATGAACAATATCAATCTCTTACAGACCAATGGACAAAATTTCTGAATAGTGCTCCAGTTGGAGGATGAATTTAAACGTTTATAGACGTGTGTGCACTTGAGATTTACTAGAAAAAGATGTCCCATTTCATCTGACTTATAGTAAATAATTAAATAATTAAAACCGAATCAAATGTTGAGAACTTGGGTGTTATGCTGTCCAGTGCTTTAAAGAGATGCTGAACTGAAATCTGGATTCCACAAAGCACGACGGCAAGGCGTGCAACGGGATGCTACAAACATCAAAACATCACTCGTACAACGATATATCGAACTGATGACCGTATTTTTTAAAAAAAGGAGGCGCATTTGACAGATATGTTTACGCCTTGTTTCTCCGAGAAGGGAGAGGGAATGGCCTCGCGTCTTCTCTGCCTCGCCGCCTTCGGGGGTGAAACAAAGAGGGGAGGAAACGGAGGGAAACGAGATATTTTGACGTCACGCGTTTCGTCAACCTCGTTCAATCTCAACCTTTTTCTTTTTTCCAAAAAATACCGCCATTGATTTGAGATATCGCCTTATGAGTAGTGTTGTAGGGATTGTAAGCGTCCGCCTACAGCTCCTGCATTGTTTTCTGAAATCCAAATTTTGGTTCTACCATCCCTTTAATGTCGAAAGCACATGTAGATAAGCCCTAAAGGCAGTATTATGCTTAATTTTATAAGACGAAAATTTCCGACAGGGATCAAGCAGAATATAAGGAAACTTATGTATTTTACTTTTATTCACCCATGTATGGAGTATGTGTTAGTTGTCTGGAACTCCTACTACAATAATCTAATCGATCAGTGGCTTTCAAATGAGGGTCCACGAAGGGATTCTAACGGTCCGTAAGCCCTGCCTCATCAGTCAAGCACGGCAATAAACATTGTATTTTTTCCAGATTGAGAAGAACCGTTCCAATTTTTGGATGAGATTTTTGTGTGTATGTCAGTGAGGGAAGTCTACTCTCACACTAGCCCTTATCTATATTTATTTATTAAATCATTATTATAATTAGCCTATACCTTTCCCTTCCCTTCACTATGAACAGGGTCCTCCATCTCCGCCGATCCGCAAGAGTTACGCAAAACATCAATGGTTGAGAACCACCGGAATAGATAAACTTGTAAAAGTTCAGAACCAGTGTGCTAGATTTGTTTTATATAGTTACCTACTTGGAACAAGCGTCACCACTATGAAGGGAACCCTAAATTGGGAATCACTTAGCAAACAAAGAAAATATTTTAGGTTAAAATTGTCTTGATAATATATATATATATATATATATCCATATCCATATGATAGTATACATATTTTCCATGTTGTACTATGTCAAATTGCCCTCCAGGGGAGGGAGGGGTATATGTTTGGGGCGGCTACCGTCGCCTTGGATCCGCCACTGAATCGCCTCCTAATCAGCAGGGATACATTTCTGCATGATCATTTTTATGTATCCGGAAGAGCAGACAGACATCCCAAGAAAAATCTGACCCTACTCTTGTCGCACTAATATTTTTGCCTTTTCATTTCTTCCACAAACAATCGGAAGAGTGGAACAAATTGCCGAAGGATGTATTTTTGCCTAATTTTGAAATTGGTGTTTGATGGTAAAATTGTGCTTTTTGTGTGTGTGTGTGTGTGTCTTTTTATATTTTAGTATTAAGTGTACTTTGGCCTGATATTGTTTTTAGTTTTTATTTGTGCTAAATAAAAAAAAATGTTTTTTTGTGTAATAGTTTTGACTGGAGAAAAGTTCTGTTCAGAGCGTACCCTGCAATAATGCCAAAACGGTGATGCAGATTTCCATGTAAATAAAAAAAGGACAACAGGTCATTGTACTTTATGGTCATGACAAAAACCACTGTTTTCGTTTACAGTTTGGGCCATGCTATCTGTGCTTTAGAGGAAGGAGAGGTTGTGTTTTTGTAACAGTGAAAGCTATGGACCATAGAGACAGCATAAAATGGGGAAGAGGGGCAGTTGAAACTTCTGTATTACATCCTTTACTACTCTACCTCGCACAACCGCAAGTATAGGTTGATGGAATAGGATGGGATGAATACTTGCACCCCAGCGACTGCCTCTAGGAGTTTATTGATTTTAAGGTATCTATGTTTATCTAAGTAACACTTGTGTGCAACTTTTGTCGTGAGACAAATCAGTATTGCCAATGGCAGTGGCACCCATGCCAAATCCAGCTGAAAAAATATTAATACATATGTGTGTTTTTTTTTTTTATATATGTATATATAGTTAGCATTTGTTTAGACTTATTTCATTTATTTATGTATTTTTAATAGGAAACACTGCGACATCGAACTCCGAATTTCAGAGAATTGGGAATCGAACAAAAGTAAACTCCGAAAAACACCCTCCGAATTTTGCAAAAAATAAACTCCCAAAACACGGAGTCCTAGTCATAATACAAGAATACATGCAATACATGAATGCATGTCGAATACAAGAATTAGTGTCGTAGAACCAAACGTAAATCAAGACCAGGGCTCGGGAGATGACTATGTGCCGCCTGTTAGTAGTATTCTTTGAAAGGTTTTCAGGAGATGGACTGTACAGTAGAGGCTTGTACAGTCTGGTGCCTCATAGTGACAGCTTCGGCAGTCTTCACATTGCCTTCTTTCTAGTGACGTAGATACTGCTGAATTATGTGTGACCATTAGCAGCAGTACCTTTTCCTTCCTCTAATGCTCTGTCTGTGCATACCTCATTGGACATTTTCTGCTCCCCACTCTTCTGTATCAAAGGGTACATAAAAGTTTGCTGTGCCATCATTTGGTATGGAGATCTTGAACATTTACTTCACTATTTCAAAACAGGTTTTGAGTGTGTTGCCTCTTTCCTCGCTGTGTCTATGACTTCTAATCTCAGTCCAAGTGTCTGTTGTCTGTTCAGAAGCATGCTTTGACATATTTGATTCAGCAGGGTCTAAAGTGATGGTGCCGGATATTTCCAGGTGCCCACCAGTGTCTGCATTGGACATCTGTTCTTTTTTGGATGAGTTTATTGCAGTTTTTAATGTGTCACTCCCAGTTGTTTGTCTTGAGGCCGAGTGTGGATATGTTACCGTGTGCCTGACCGCCACCGCCTGATGCCCAGATCGAGACCCCGTGGCCATTGAGCGTTCCAACCTGCTCAACCTGACCAAGCTGGTTGTGAAGGAGCTCATCGAGTCCTCGCTCAAGTTTGGCCGTATGCTCGACTCGGACCACGCGCCGCTCCAGCATTTCTTCATACTCCTCGAGCACGTCTTGAGGCACGGCCTGAAACGTGAGGGCCACAGTATTTCTCACCATCCGTAGCTCAGTGATAGGCTTTTTCTTGGCTGTGAAACTAAAGTTCCCTTTAAAACTACCAACCTTGTTGTTGTTGTTGTTTTTTGTTGTTTTTTGCTTGAGATATGGTTACAGAGAAGCCGTCAGTTCTTTTTTCAAGATCAGAAGTTTTAGTGTGCACACGTGCATTTTTGAAAGATGTTCATAGACTGAATGTTTGGTGCCTTCCTTGTACTTATGTCTGGCTGGGATATATATTTTAAGGGTGATGGTTCAGTTGTGCATCGATTGGTGAGACCCTATATTGCTTTGGGATCTTGTGAAGATTTCTCTAATTTTCGTCTTTCTTACGAGAGTCGGGTGTTGCATTCCATTGTACAATATCCAGCTGTCGCGTGGTACATACTGTATCCTCAAAGCTTCGTAAAAGCTGTGTGTGTAGAGCGTTATAGTAATCAGTCTACCATTGCTCTCAACCCCACAGCAAAGAAGGGAATTCTTGGACCAAAAAGGAGCTCTGGAACGTACTAGAGGCCATAGAGAAGTTTGTCCCGGAGGCTGCAGACATCACCGCCAGCGTGAGGGACTTGCCCACTGTAAAGTAAGCATGCAGTTTGATTTGAACCTTGAACATGTGTTTCTTTCTAACATGTGAAATGTGCTAAATGTTATATTGAAAGGGTCAGTATTGCATTTATGGTTGAGGCATGTTCTTGTCTCTCCCGCTTTGAAGGAGCCAACTCGGTCGAGCCCGAGCATGGTTGAGGCTTGCGCTGATGCAGAAAAAGCTGGCAGACTATTTTCGCCTTGTGGTTGACAGAAAAGATGAGCTCCTCAGGTGGGTTATTAACAAGCGGTGTAGAGCATTGAATCGCCTGTAAATGACATATTTACTAGAGTTTGTGGAGTTCTTTGAAAGTAAATTTCACACTTCTCATTATTTTTGGTGATGCAGGGACTACTATGAGGATGATGCTCTGATTCTGTCTGAAGAAGCTGTTGTCATAGGAGGCCTCTTGGTCGGTCTGAATGTGATTGATTGCAATCTGTGTGTCAAGGAGGAAGATTTGGATTCACAGGTAAGGCCTGATTTGGTTTGCTCGGCATTCTTTATGGTCGCCTGTCGTTGAAATATCCTCGCGCTTGAAAGAGTCTAATAAGTGCTTCTTTCGTTCCTGTTCCTCAGCAAGGTGTCATAGACTTTGGACTTTACCTGAGGGAGAACTCCCATTCGGACCTGCCTGAGGGGTGATGTCAACAGTTGCTTTTCTTTGCTGAATCTGAATATTACAATGAATGTTCAAATAATGTGGTAATTAAAAACAAAAAGGTTGCAATAGGAATGACTGTTGCACGGTGTATGATATATATAGGTGTGGACACCGCGCGCTGTGTAGCTGCCAGGTGAAGTCCTCTCCTTGCCTTGGTTACAAGCGGTGCCACCAGATGGCTCCTCAATATGCGGCTAATGGCTGCCTGTCCCAGGCCTGGTTTCTCATGTTTCTCTATAAGAGATATGCATGTTTTAAAGTCGTTTTCTGGGTGCACCATGTCATGTAGAACTCGGCACTTGTGATACGCATGTTGCTTTGACACTGCTTCGTCATTGACCCTAGTTTCGTGCCTCAACGGCGGCAATAGCAGTTTTATGAATGGCATTGAAGTGGAGAGATCTCTGGCACGATATTCAAGCCAGCGTCCGTCAAGATTAGAGCAGACGCCTCGAGCGGAAAGAGCGCGCACCAAGTCCCTGGAGAACGAGACACATTTTTTGGTTCTGTTTGTTTCTTTTTTTCTCAGTTGGTGTCGTCTGGACGGCAGAGAAGCCGTCAGCTAAGGCTACTTGGGCACGCACCAATAGGACTGCATCTGGTCAATTGCATTGCAGCGTTTGCCGTGTTGTGTGTCCTCGCCTATATATATCTCGCACCGTGGACTGTTGTCATTTCAAACCAGTAGTGTTACAATGTCTCGAAATGCCTGCCAAAGTTTTGTAAAGATGCCTTCCTTGATGTCTTCAAGGTTAGTTCCTTGCTATTTGTAATTTGTTCAATTTCTATTTCAAAATGGCATCTTTGCAGTTCTTATTAGATCGGTTGGTGTCATGGCTTTTAAAATAATCTTGAACCTTTTTGTGTTGTAACTATGGTTATGTCTTTTTTCCTTTAGTGTGGAGCCTGCAAGCATGACAGCTGTTCTTGACCAAAAGAATTACATTGAAGAACTCAATCGGCACCTAAAGTATGTCGGCCTGTTCTCATTATTGGTCTGCTACCATTCCAGGCTGTCTGTAGACAATAAAAGCTTCCCCTAATTTTGTGGGAAACTGCTCCTGTGCTCCAAAGCAAGGGAGGAGGCGAGGCTGTGGTCCTCTTATACTGATATTTTAAATCTTGCACTTTTGATGTGAACAAATTGAGTGAAGGCAAGTTCTTTGATGGGAACCCTGTGCCCACAATCATCTAAGCACCTACCATTGGTTCTGCATAGATTTCAGAATTGACTATGGCATATAAAGCATATGTATAGGTAATGCTCAAGCAAACCTGCTCACTTTTCTATGTCAGAATTATCTGTTTTTGGTGGGTACTTGCTCGATGTTGTACACTATGGCCTTGTACGATTGATTTCTTTACAATCTTTTCACAACCAAAATTATAGAAAATAATAATTGAAGTTGCTCCTTAACTATCCAGTGCAGCAGTTCTCATATTTGTGCCAAAGCCAGGGTGTCTTTCCTTTTTTCACTGATAAAGATTTTTTTACAGATGCCTATATGACTAAGTAACTGAGTGTGCTTCAAACATGTCTTTTTTCGTGCTTCCCAAATTGAAAAGTTAATACACATTCAGTAGTATTTTTACGATTTAAATGTCTGAGATTGCCTTACCAACAGTACAAGCTTATTAAAAGTTTACTCTAACGAAAAAAAGTTGTGAGTAAGCTTGTAGTGTTACCACTGGCATTTGAGGTATTCATATAGAAACTATAGTCAATGACAAGCCAAGAACGAAGTGGAAGTCTTACCACTCACTTTTCCACTTCAGTCGAAGCTGAGCAATGGAGAGAGAGGTTGCCTCCCTTCCACCGTTACGCTCCATTGAAGTGGAAAGTGTGCAAGAGCTTCCACTTGTTCATGACCTGTCACCGACTATAGTTTATTTACATCCCAAACTTCTAACGTTCATTATGTTAGTTGGACTTTACTATAAGGAGTCTTTGCTGTACTCGTATGTTGAGTGACCTATGCTGCAACAGTCTAAATGGTTTGGTGTCTGCCTCTTTCTCGTTCTCAGTGCCACCGTGACAAACCTTCAACAGAAGGTTGAACAACTTCAAACGACCAATGCGCTGATGAAAGAGGACCTTGCCATTGCCAAGAACCAAATTTTGGCCCTTGAGGAAGAGAATGGGGTCATGCGTCAGCACCAGGGCACCATAGTTGAGGACCATGAACGCAAGCTTCAGGTACCTCATCTCAGCAATGCCAAACTCGCACTACGTCTGTGAGAGGTCACGTCTTTAGAAGTAGCAGCCCATTAGAACGTCAAAAAAAAAGTAAACAGTATCCATCTTCAAGTAGGGCTCTTATTTACTGTAATGTCTTTGATGCAGAGTTGCGTGTAAGATGTGAATGAGCCTTTTACGCTGCTTCATACACTTTCGTTGACTACTTTAGAGTAAACAGCAGCTGCCTTTTCTGTTAAATCTCATGGTGGATAGAGTGTGAAACAGCCTAATAAATTTAACGCAATCATTTTTATGAACAACGACCGTAGATATACTTCTTTATAAGCATGGTAAAACATGGATGGCATTTGAGCCCAAGATTGTTATCTGGCCCTGAAGTCTGAAGCATGTCAACACAAGGCTCGGAATCTCAGCACAGCTAGGTCACTGTTCTGTGTCAGGATGTTATCTGTGCCCATTCACCAGTGTACTTTTATAAATAGCAGCTGATGGATTCTCTGTGCGGTGCACAGGAAACTAGGTGTCAAAGCTTTGCTCTTAACAAGAACCTCTCATTGGATTGAGCTATAAATATGACACCATTACTTAAAATTCGTCTGACAAAACAGTGAAATTTATTGGAGGTGTCGCCCGCTCTCATAGAATTACTATATCAAGGCCTCGTTTTGTCTGTGTTGGAAAACTGTCTGTGTGTTTTGTTTTTTTTTTCAGAATGCGAAGGCAGACATGAGTGCAGAACGCGAGACTTTGCAAGCCAACCAGGCTGGCCTCGACTCTCTATACACAGAGGTCCGACGGCAGCTACAAGAAGAGGTGGACAGGAGACAGGCAGGGCATTCCTTCCTCTTTCATTACTTCTTGAAGCTGTCCAATGATCTAGACCCAGGCTTAAAGACCGACTTACAACCTCGGTTTTCTGCAGGGAAGATAATCCTCTTAGTGCTCCCCTCTCCTAAGCTGTGAAGGGAACGTAGTTGGGGCAAGGTAAAAAGTGGAGAAGATATAGGAAAGGAGGAGGCGGGCAAAATTGGAAAGCATAAAGTGTATGTCGGCCTTTAAGCTTAATTTGTGATGCAAAACTGCAAAAATTTCAGCATTTATTTTTTGTGGATAAGTATATTATTGTGTGTTCAAATCTCGTCATCTTGACAAAACTTGTCCTGCTTTGCTGATAATTATTTTGCCGTGTGGTAGGGACCCTCGTTTCCGAGCTTATTTTTTTTAATCGGAGCATGAACTTTCTCAGAAGGTTGAGTAATCTTCTGTTTAAGGATGTGGTTGTATCCTAAAAATTGCAAACTTCTATGCATGTTTGTTTTATTGTGTATTAAGAACCCTTCTTTTTCTTTTTTCACCTCTCACTGATATAGGAAGCAGAAATGGCCTTAAAGTTGCTTGAAAAGGACATCCATGAGAAGCAAGACAGCATTGTAACACTGCGCCGGCAGCTCGAGGACATAAAGGCAATCAACTTGCAGATGTACAACAAACTTCAGGTTGGACTACCCCCTATTCTTCAACACTATCTTGGTAGACATAGGGAATGATTCAGTCAGTGCTTCTACACTTGGTTTTACCTCAGAGTAGTAGTCAAGCAATAGCTCCACTACCGCTTTGCCGTAGGGTGCCAGCTCTTCGCTTTGCAACGGGTCTTGACGGCATGAACAACAGTATCCATCAGAGTTTTCAGTGCACGTCCTAGGTCATTTGTGCCACTATTGCTTGAAATTTGAATGAAGTTCAGTTTTTCAATGTAGCATATCAGCTGCAAATGCAGGTTGACCTCTTTGTGTTTGTAAATAAACAATCCTTCCCTCCTGAAGTTCAGTGTCCTTTTGCTTGGTATAGTACATTTGAGCAGCTCAGGAGTTACCATTGCATTTTGTTTGCTGTCCCATGTCTCAAACACTTAACATCAAGTAATTCTTACTTTTCCTGCTCTACTATAGTGCAATCCACTTATAACGATACCAGATATAACGATGTACTGCTTATAACAATCAGTTTCTAGAGTTTCAATACTAGAAACGCCCAGCTTCCAGTCCAGATACAACAATACTTGGTTATAACAATTGAATTTTCAGCTTTTCTCATTATCGTTAAAAGTGGATTGCACTGTATTTGTGACTGCACTATCTAACAGGTTCTAACGCTGCATGCTTCTGACAGTCGGAGAGGTACTTCCTTTTCACAATGGCTGCCATGAGACTTTCGAGGCTGATTATTGACCTTTGAACATGTGTCTCGTCCCTTGGTCTTTTAACAGGACTGCGAAGCCTCGCTAAAACAGAAAACGGAGCAGGCGTCGAAGTTGGAGCAAAGGTCGCCCAATTGACGAGCGGTCTGAAAGATGCCGATGCGAAGTAAGTGTGCATAATGTGCGAGTGTTCAACCTCTGCTTTGTCTCAGGAGGAGAGGGAATGTCTTCACAAATCTATTTTTGGCATTGCCACCACACTACACATTGTTTAACCCTTGGGAGGCTTCTTTGTTTCGTCATTTGAAATTACTTGGATTGACGCTGGTTCGTCTCTGTGTGTTTACGCTGTGCTAGATATGTCTTTAGTTGTCGGCGGTGGGTTGGTGCCTCTAGGAAAACGAAGATGACTGTGTGAGTTCTCAAGAGGAGCCACACCAATGCCAAATGGGTTTACGAAGAGGACGTATTGCTTGGTATAGCCACCCAAAGACGGTTCCTCTGTTGATGTGCCACATTGGTTTTTTAAGAGTTGGAGTAGTTGGCTTGGTCTTACTGATTCTGGGAAATGGTTGTTAGTTTTGTTGTGGCAAAGCGCTCTCCAGTTATCTCGAAAAGTGTGGCTGTCGGTCGTATTGTTGGGGCATGGTGCAAGCTAGGACAATGCCTTAGTCTGCCATAAACACGATATCAAAATCTGCTGTCCTTAACTCAATAAAAATGTTTCGACTCGCATCCCTTGTTTGAACAAGTGCATTTCAGTTCCGCGTCTCAATCTATGCTTTTCAAAGCTTTGCTTCTGCTCAACTTCCTTAAATGTGTCGAGGTGTAAATTTTGAAGCTGGGCTTTCCTGATGGATATGTCTAGAACTCATCCTGGCAACAGTTGATAACATATTTATCGCTCTAAGTTTTGGTGGCATCACTCGCTGGTATACTTGCCTTACTGCAGGGGAAAAATGTGATGCAGCTAGAAAAACTATGTGGTAAAGCTGAGTGCATATGTAGTCCATGCTTTTGCATGTATTTGCTCAGATTGTAAATGGCAGTGTTTTCACGTGTTTCCACTTCACTTGTGGTCATGAGCCTTGATGAAAGACATGTGCCTCGTAGTCAGCATGGCTTCACTGTGAACACGGTACTGCAGCTGTTCTTGCACAAAATAATGCAGCCTTTGTCTAAACAAGTACTGTAGTTTGTGCAAAAAAAAAAAGATTTGTTTTTCTTGTTGAAATATTTTTACTGTGTTACATTCTCGTCCTGCAAATTGTTATGCTTGTTAATAGTGAGATAGTATGATGGACATGCTGGAGGTACTGGAGACTGCAAAAACAGTAGTGTACTGCTAGTTTATGACTGAGGATGTGAAATCTCAAGATGTGTTTAGTTGGTATGTCGGTATACTTGCTGGAGAAAATTAATGTTCAGTAAAAGGAAAAGCACGAAATAAAGGAATTTGTTTCATGCAGTGAACTTTAATTGGTCCTGACTGTTGGTGGTTATTTGGGAACGGATCTGAATGCGTTGCTTGCACTGTACAAAGCCACGCACACGTGTGTGTGTGTATCAGCTGCAATTGCCAAGCTGCGGTGTTCTGAACATGGAAGCATCCGTGGACCCTGTACACATTGGAGTGCAGCATGAGTTGTTAGTTTGTGCTTTGTGCATGGCTCTCCTGCATTGCAGCTGCTGCACCTGACTTTGTAAAAATGAGATAATAAAAAAGACTTGTACTCTCTTCTGGTCCATTTCTTCAACTGCAGCATCTTTATGGGGCAGGCATTTGGTGTGCTTTTGTTTTTATCTCTGTTTGGTTCTTTTATGTGTGTTAGAGGGTATGAGAAACAGTAATGATTTTGAAGTTTTCATTGACCCAGCAGGGTCTGTCCAAAATTTTTGCAGCTTTTTTTTTCCTCTTTTTTTTTAAGGATATTTTTAACTTTGTATAAGGAAAGCAACGACTTAATCTAGACCCTCAAGAATAGAAATATGCAGCTACAATGATCATAGGTAATACTCACTCTTGTCAGCTTTGGCATAGACTGTCGTACTGGCAAACATTTGTGTGGTCGCTACTGTGTAGTGCATGCTAAGGACTCCAGGTTATCTGTTGTATTGTACTGGCCACATTACTGGTCTACTACAGAGATGAAATTGGTATTTTATGCAGACAAATTGTGATGTACAGGGTGTTTCAGCAAAGACTTATAAAATGCCCAAAAATAGGGTGTCTGAGAAGAAGAGAAACTATTTACGAAAACAACCTGCCAGCTACTGCAGACGTTGGGGATTGTAAGAAGCATACTAATTAGTTAAATAATTAACTAAAATTTACTAATGAACCTCTTAACTTGTTAAAAATAAACTTAGGGTTCAAATTAGAAACTTGCCGAGCATAATCGAAAACCACTAAATCAACTGATTTTAGAAAGATATAAGGCGCATACAGCATTTTACGGTGTTCCCAAAAAAATTCACTTTGGATGCGTTTCCAGGTTTTGGTTTCCTATTGGAGCACATCTTTGCCTTGGCAGTCCTGCCGTCCCATGGCCGAAACGCACAACGCACGTGCGCCACACTTCCTGCCATTCTTCGTGTGAGGCGAGGCAGTAGCTGCGAACATCGGGCACCTGAAAGCAGGGCCGCTGCCGCAACGGTGTACTCCAATATAAAACAAACCAGAAACGCGTCTAATTGAGCGTTTTTCCGGAATCCTGTAAAATACTCAACATATCTTATACCCTTCTAAAATTAGTTGATTACCATAAAATATCGGGCAAATGCCTACTCAAGATTTAAAGATAATCACGAAAAAATGGGAGATAAGCGCTTGCCCGGTCATCAATTTTTACGTGTCAATGTACTGTGCATATTTTCTCAGATCTTACAAATTTGGGAATGGGCGCTTAGTGTGGAATGGGTGGATGTACGGTATTCAACGGTAAGTGGTTTTTGATGATGCTCAGCAAGTTTCTAATTGAAATAATATGTTTATTTTCCCTAATTACAAAAGTGAATTGGTAAATTTCAGTTAATTATTTAGCTAATTAGTATGTTTTGCAATCCTGACATCCGTTGTAACTGGCAGTTTGTTCCCATCAGGAGTTTCTTTCTTTTTTTTTCTCAACCATCCTATTTTTAGGTATTTTTGTAAGTCTTCACTGAAACATCCTTTCTATTGGCTCTCTTGAACATTAATTTGAAACCCTGCTTAGTACAGGAAAATGTCATTGTAGTACTCATTTGTTCACTTATCCCCTGTTTTGTATCTAGGTTGTTTTTTTTTTTGTTATGCATGGGTTCATTTCATTGTGCCGTTGTTTTAGTTTACCACATAAATCAATCTCTAGATTTTGCAAGTAATAATTTTTTCAGACTGATGTAATTATGGTAGATGATGGACATATGCTTTTGAAGTTTCAGCAATGTGTCCTTATTCAAGTCATAGACTGAAAATTACAAAAGTGATTTTTTTTTTATGGTGAGGTGCCTTGAGCTGTTATGCCTATTTCTCACAAGACTACCTTGTGGGCCAAATGGACTGTGCACTTTTAGAATAAATTGCAAGGATCGATTTTGTCAATAAGGGCCCTAGGTATGCTCATGATAAGTTGTGGATTGTAGCATACAAATTTGATTTTTTGCTGTTTATTTAGAGTGGATTCTATCTATTTGGAAAATACCAAAAGGAGTATTAATTTTGGCGGATCTGGAAGACTGGAAATGCCAATTGCCCTGGTTTTGTTCACTTCTATTTTTTATCAAAGTAAACCCCATAGACGAAAAGTGTTCTTTATTTCTAACTCTTGCAACATATTGTGCCAATACACTCCTAAACCCTAGCAATTTAGAAGGTTTGGAATAATTCAGGAAATTGGAAATATTTGTCATAACTATTGCTGTAGTTCCTCTTATGGTGAAATTCACTGGTGGATTTGGAGTGGCTTTGGACCACTTTTTTTTTGTGACTTTATGTGTGTGCAAGTACAAGCATCAGGCACTTTCACCAGTGGAGTTTACCATTAGAAACAGTTGCATGACCTCACAGGCATCTCACACGGCTGCATCGTTTCGGACAAACATTTTTGGCCACCAAAGATTTTTTTATAAAGATGGCTATAGTGCAATCCACTTATAACGATACCAGATATAACAATGTACTGCTTCTAACATTCAGTTTATAGAGTTTCTAGTCCAGATACAACGATAATCGGTTATAACGACTGAATTTTGGGGTTTTTCTCATTATTGTTATAAGTGGATTGCATTGTACCTCGGTAATCTAGTGTTCTTCATTGAAAGGGTTCTCGTTGTCATACTTTATTTCTCTGACGTCTGGTATTTGTCTTCTCAATAAAAAACATCAAGACAGCCTTCTAAAGGTGGGTGTCAAGGTTAGGCTGAATAAAAATAGTGTTGATCAAAGTGCATTCAAAAGCTTGGGTGTGTTTCCCGGAGCCATGCACCAGGTTTGATGGGCTACAATTCTAATAGCATGAGAGGGCATGATAGTAGTACATTCCTCAATTTTTGTCTTATGAGATATTTTAAATGCATATAGCATTTTTTGTTTTCTCAGTAGAGAAATATGACATGTTCTTAAAAATTTTAGACTGAAGGTGACACAATGCACCTTTCCAAAATACAGTGTTTGACAATTAAAATTTCTTAATGTGATATCAGTGGGTTATCTGAGGAATTGTCCCTTTATAGCTCACATGTAATGCTCAGCTTTGGATGTTTTATTCTTGGAGAGAAAAGAAAGGATTTGTCCCAGTTCAAGAACAAAAATTTTGGGAGCAAGCACTATTGCCATATTCGGACTAAAATGACAGCGAGAAAATTCAACATATTGGGGGGGGGGGGATGGGGATGGGGATGGGGATGGGGATGGGGAGGGAGGGAGTGGAGTGGAGTGGGGTGGGTGGGGTGGAGGTGGAGGGGACTTTACAGTTTGTTCTCACTCGCTCTCTCTAGCAAATAAGTACACTCATGCCAGTCATGTATCAATTCATGTCCAACATTTTAGCATGAATTATGTGAGGCACTGTAAATTGCAGAACGTAAGCTTGTAGCTTGATCTCGAGTCAATGTGCTTGCATCCATCGGAGCAGTTCAAAGCAACTTGCTCGAGCAACGTCTTATTACAACGAAGAAAGAAAGCAGTGACAAAACTTATACGAGCAGGATGGTACATGAACTGTACATTTTATGTTTTTGCATGCGGTGCAGACTTTATGACAGTGCTGATAGTAAGCCTTGGCAGGATTTCCTTTCAAGCTGTCTTAATAGATATGACTTCAAGCAAGCCGTTCCTGGCCCTTGAACTCATAGCTATCAGAACTCTACACAGAGACTGAGGGTTTATGTACGTTCAAGGCAATTCCTAGCAATTGGTGTTCACGTTTCCCAATAGCCTGCATTTGAAGGTACTTTGTGATTGAAAGGGGATTGTTGCAAGTTCTTATTTTATTATTGCAGATTCTTTGAAGTGCGTTCGTCAAAAGAATGTTGCTTTTGAATACCTGGGGCATAATGTGCTGAATATTTGCAATTGTTTCTTTTTTCTGGATGGGAGGTTGAGAGGGCTACATTTAACCCTTTTAAAATAGGTTGAACTCAAGCTAATGCAAAAATGCAGGCAAGCTGGTTAAGAACTGACTTTTATTAACCCTGGACAGTGGGGAAACAGAAGGACAGGACAATGTGAATCTCCAAACACAGCTGAGGTTTATTTTACGAAACACAACCTTAAAGGGATGCTGAACCGCAATCTGGATTCCACAAAACACACAACAAAAGCGTGCAACGGGATGCTACAAACACCAAAACATCACTCATACAGCGATATCTCAAACGGATGACCGTATTTTTTCAAGAAAAGGAGGCGCATTTGACAGGTTTGTTGACTTCATGTTTCTCCGAGGAGAGGAACGGCCTCGCGTCTTCTCCTCCTGCTGCCTTCAGGGAGCAAAGTGAAGAGAGGAGGAAACTAAATATCTTGACGTCACGCGCCTCGTCGGCCTGGTTCAATCTCGACCTTTTTTTCCAAAAGTAAGGCCGTCCATTCGAGATATCGCCTTACGAGTAGTGTTGTAGGGATTGTGGCGTCCGCCTACATCTCCTGCATTGTTTTTCTGAAATCCAAATTTCGTTTCACCATCCCTTTAAATAGACAACCTAGACAAAGATTCATGTTGTCCTGTCAATCTGTTTTCCCACTCTACATGGTAAAAAGTGTCAACTCAACCTCTTACCACAAAAATATGAGATTTCTTTACTACAATTAAACCTTTTTATAGTTATGAAGTCAGTTTATTTATTTTTTTCCTATGGCACTTCTATGATATCAGAACTTCAAGTGATTATTCAAGCATTATAAACTTACCAAAATGTTGCTTGACTATGTCCATATTTTTTGTTGTTATAGAGAAGTTCCACTGTATTAAGCAGTTTGGATTAATGAGCGATCACTACAGTAAGGTGTAAACTCGAATACTTCGAGTCTAGTTGTGTCTATGTGACGGAGAGTATTTGACAAAAACTTGGTAGGCGGTTTATTAACTCAGCAAACTGGCTCTGTGTGCAGTTTATGTTATTTGTCAAGATTCAAATAGTGATATACCAATAATTTACTGGCCATATCTGAATGACCTTTCCTTCCACAGAATGCAGACTAGTGGAAAGGCAGAGGCAAGCTTTCGAAGAAACAACCCGCAGCCTGGGCCAACAATTGGTGGACAGAGATCAGAAAAGGTCTCCTGTTTTTCTTTTTTCTCTTCCAACACACTGAAAACATTAACCAGAGTTTCTCACCTTGCTAACTCTCTGGTTGTTACAAACACAGCATATTAGGATACTCATACTTATATAAGTTCTACCAGCAGCATTTCGACTTCGACCAAATTGCTGCACCATACATAAAACGAACCATCTGGGCTCGTCTATCTCAACGTTCAATCACTACGCACTCCCACAAAGGGCCGTTAAACTGAAGCAATCTTTTCTTGATGAGGGGTCTCTTTAAAATTTGCAGACGCCGATCTCTACCAGCCACATTTTCTGGCACATGAGCAGGCTGTATACTCTGTTTCACCTTACAACGGACCTGCAGCAGGCGCTACAAGCTATTACAGCCAATCTAACGCCGTGAAAGTATCGCATAACTACACATCCCACACGTAGCTGTGTCCCTTCCCAAGGCCATGTGACAGTCGTGTAGCATTGGACTGGCTATGACGGCTCGTGGCATTCTCCGCAATCCATCGGAAGGCGAAACGGAGTACAGTGGGCTGTCTCGGGACGAATATGTTCTCAGTCCCACCTGAGGAAGTACTAAACACCTCTTAGGTACTCGAGCTGCCATTGAAACACTCTGTTACAAGTGATAGGCTTCCAACAAGGACGGGGCTCTTTTTTTTTTTTTAGACCTTAGGGCTTACGCTTGCGTTTGCTCACTACCGAATTCTAGCAACCTCTGCGACGAAAGGAGACGCTGGCGCCATCTATGAGGTGACCCTGAAACTGTATTTCACTGGAGCGAAGGTGTTGCAGTATTTGCAAGATCAAATGTACATAGTACTATCTGTGAGAAATAGTCATTTATAGCTTTGTCAAAAGTTTTTTGAGCGAAGAAAGAAAGAATGATGCACGAAGAAAAGTAGGAAATATATGGAAATGCCAGGTGTCTGGTTGCTATCCAATAAGTGGCACCAGCGGGCTTTCTCATCGTAAGAGCTTTTAAGGCGCACGGTCATAAGCGGTCGCAGGTGCGCACCAGCCTCAGGAGTGACCGAGCTTTTCTCTCTTCAGGTCCCTGCTCGAATCTGACCTGAAGATAGAGCGAGAGTGGAGGGTTTCCCTGCAAGCCACTGTGGCAGAGCAGCAGGACCAGGCATCCAAGCTGCAACAGGGCATAGAATCTTTCCAGCAGATGGCACAGGTGAAGCTCCATCACGAGAGGAAGTCCTTCGCGCTGCTCGCTATCTCCTGCCCCTGAGGTACAGTCAGCACCGAAAAAGAGATTAGCATAAGCGAGCAATTGCTGGGCTGATGGAAGGGCGACACGTGGCACTGCAGCCACGCAAACATGGTGGGAATGAGGCGTTGGCGGGGTCCATTGCCCCGGGGCAAGCGAGCAGGCAGCAGCCATTCCCAAAGTGCACTTTTGAAATGCCACAACTCCCTTCAGGCTTTTTCTGCCGTGCACAATTGTGCACATGGGGTCTCCTTTATGCTTGCCTGCTCGAGAGCATTATCTAACTTTGAAATTAATTTCTTACCTATTGGTGGTTTTAGCCCTTGACGGTCGTCGCCATAGACGTACAGCGGCAATTACACGTCTGAGTGCCCGCCAACGCGAAACCGAAGCACCGCGAGAGGTGTTGCTATTCGTTACGAGCTTTGGCAAACCATAAACGTTATATACACACAGTGTTTCGCTTTGCTGGGACGTATTTATAGTTTTTAAATTAGACGCTTTTGTGCACACGATACGCGAAAAAGGGTCAGCCTTGCACCTCGCCTGCTCTGGCGGTAGTGGCAATGGGAGTGCCGGCCCTTCCGACCAAGACTTTTAAAGCTTCTCAATATTGAATTCAGATTATGAGAGCTTGGGCTTCATTCAATGGAGAAGCTCCGTGTGAGTACCGCCAGTTCGGGATCTTGAAACCACCGGAACGCCGCAAAAGCAGACGCGCACAAAGTGAAACCAAGGGGAAGAAAGGTGACCATTTTTCTTCCCTAATATTTCCACTTCTAGACCTGAACAGTCTTGCAAGCACCATGCATGTGCTCTCGCTAGATAATTAGGAAAGAAACGTGTGAATTTATAATTTCTCCTATACTATTCCTTATATAAAACAAAGCCCGACCACTTAGAAACATCTTTTGGGCAAAACTCGACTCTTCAAAGGGTTAAAGACGTCTTACTGGTAAGGATCAGAGATGACACTTTGCATCTATTCTGTCACAGCATCAAGATTGTGCAATAGACGCTCTGCCTGAGTGCGAGATGTCTACTTCTGCATGGCACATGAAGTCAAAGCCCGGTGCTGAAGGCAAACAAGGTCGACGCCAGAGGCAAAGCTTTGACTGCATTCTTAGCCTGGTCACCAACCATAGTAAAAAAGAGAAACTCTTGGCAAGTTACTATGCTGGTGGCTACAGACCTCGTGGCGATTGTAAAGTGGGGAATGCAGGCCAACTACTCTCGCTTTCGATGTTGTTGCCGACAATGTAATGCTGTGTGCGATGGTTTCCACCTTTATGGCCGTCGATCACTCTTGCTAATCTTTTTCAGTGTTGACTGTGCATGCGCCACACTCAGAACGGCTATTCTCTTCTCTGCCTGTATCCAACGTCTTGAGCATGTGACTAAGAAAAAGAAAACAAGGTTGTTGTTTTTTGCTTTGTTTTTTTGCTGCAGCGCCTTTAAGATGTTGTAAACACCACTGGTTTGCCTGTATGCTTATCATGAACTCACACGCTTTTAAAGTATTTGACTCTGCAATTGCCTAAAAGGCTCGAGATGAATTCGTATCTAAACTATAACAAAGACTGTGCAAACATATACGTACTCCTGAGATGTACAGATGTTTTGGAAATGACTGGAAGCAGCGGCAGTGGGGAAGATAAAAAGTTGAGGCGACAGCTCTGCCTCTTTCCTCCAATGGTTTCTAGGAGCACGAGAAGTTGAAGGTGGAATTCAGGCGAGATGGAGAGAAAGTAGTGCCGAACACGAGCTGACACTGGAGGAACTCGGTGCCAACTGAGCGAGTGAGTCGATCTCCTTTTTGAAAATCGAGTGTGTGATGATAGGGAGTTTTAGTAGATTTTTTTTTTTATTACTCTGATAACTAGGGCTGGGCAACTGATAGATTAACCTAGCGATTAATAAATCGGTGCTTTAATCACGAGTTAATTCTTTTTACAGGTTAATCGGTAAAATCTTTCGTAATCAAAAAAAGAAAGTAAAAATTAGGGGTGGAGCTGATATGCCTGAGATTTCGAATATGAATCGAATATCATACATTTAATATTCGTATTCAATTCGCTAAACAAAGCCTTTGGTATTTTTTGAATATTCGTCGTAACACGAATATTCAAAATTAATTGAATATTCGAGAACGTAATCGCAAGGGTAAAGTTTCGCTTCTGGTTTCGTTAAGCAAGGCCCATTGACAGCGACATAGCTGCATCGCGGCTTCAACCTAAACGGGTGGCGCTGGTGTCGGTGGCGGTAGCGGTAATCTGTGCTCACTTTAGCTGAATTCGTGCACCCGTGTGCCATGGCCGGATGGGAGGTGATTGCGGGGAACGGTCTGCGAAGTATGGAGGAACGAATGGGAAATGGCACCAAAACGCAGAGAGAGAATCGCTATTCCACCTTTGTTTTCTTTTTAGCTACAGCTTGGCTAGAACGGCCACAGGACCGACAACGAGCCTTGTCAACCATCTCAAAGAACATCCTGCATAGTTGTTAAAAGAGTATCGTGGGATTACTGCTGGTACGCCAGGAAAAGGTTAATTGACGCAGACGGACTTTGCACGCCGCACAAAGTCTGTTGGCAGGAAAAGAGGGTGCTGAGCGCTAAATAACAAGGGGAGACCGCCATGCTGGCACTTGATTTACAGGCCTTAAAGCATTGTGGAAGACCGCGGCTTCAAAGAAATTCTGACAGAAGCCGCTCCCAACTACAGTCTAAGCTCATTACAAAAGACCTGGTTACAACATACATTTAGATATAACATACCAATTTGAGAAGTTCGGTTGGTTTTCCTCTATGTACCATTGACTGAACTTCACATCTGCATACTACAATATACTTCCGCTAAACCAGACCAAATCCAATCCAAGGTCTGTTATAACGAGCTGAGACTGTATCGCCTACCATCCCCGCTCTACACGCTCGCGTGGTGCTCGTGACATGGATGTGGCGATTTCGCACCCGGAGAAGAATGAAAGCAGAGCTCAACAGTGCCTTTCGAAGGTGGCACTACCGCTGCTGCCTTCGCAAGCGACATGTGGACATCGCACGCTAACAAAAGTTACGTGAACTTCTACCTGCCATCTTCTCACTCCAAAATTCACGATGGAAAGTGGTTCACACTGAAGACTCGGTACATGGCTGTGAACAGTCACAAGAGCAAGGCTCTGTGCCATCAGCAGATATTTGGCAAGGATTTGACCACTTAGCCAAAAGTGCAATGGAAAGCGAAGTGCTTTCAGCTTCTA
The DNA here is from genome assembly GCA_037355805.1 of Ixodes ricinus. Lineage (NCBI taxonomy): Eukaryota > Metazoa > Arthropoda > Arachnida > Ixodida > Ixodidae > Ixodes > Ixodes ricinus. Next base: position 195,581 of record JAZHYW010024517.1, on the reverse strand, counting down.
AATGGGAAGTTGTAGCGTATGCGGAAAAGGTACTGCCTAAAGGGAGAAAGTGATCCGTGTGAGTGGAGGGACTGTCGGGTGCTTAAGATATCCGAGTCTGGCAAAGCTTGGCATAAAATGCCTGGCAATACCTGCCACTTCAGTGCCAAGACATAGAGTTTCTTTTTTTCTGTGGCTGGAGGTGTAGTCTCCACTCGAAGGAGCACCTCCTACCTGGCAATGTCTAGCAGTTGATTTTTCTGCGTGACAACTTGGTCTCAGGATCCCTCACAACTAGAATTGTCGCTTTTGTGTTATATCCTTGTTAACACCAGTGCCTCACTAATGTTAACGAGAATAAAAAAAAAAAAAAAACGAAAATCCTGGTTGATAGGGAAGATTACAAGTTGTCATGCAGAAAAGTAAACTGCAGTTCTGAGAGTCCAAAAATCAAAAAAATTAAAAATCGAAAGAAAAATCAACTGCAGTTTCGACATGTGAAAATAGAAATGCTGCGCGAATAAATGCACCTGCCTTCGACTATTTGATATTTGATTTGATATTCGAAACTAACTATTCGTATTCAAAAATATTAATATTCGCACACTCTAGTAAATATTCAATGCTTTCACCACGCAGATCTTGACGAGTACAACTTAATGAAGGTCACGTTTAGGTGAATTTCATCCTAAAGTAAACTATAGGAATGAAATTTGTAACTCCAAACAATTGCAGAAGGTTATATGTGGCTCGGCCACTTCAACGCCGTTCGAGTGTCGGTTTAGCGCAGCTGACTGTTGTGAACAATCAAGGGAGGTCGCTCTTGCCAGAGAATATCAACGAACTTCTTTGCCTCGTGCAGGCTGAAGTAAGAATCTATGAGTGTGATTGCTTTTAATTGTTCTCAACTGCACATTGAGGTTGACACGAAATTTAATTTTATATTGCGTCTTTTGCGCTCAGCCGTACTGATAACGAATAACCCAGTACTCTGCCAGCACTTTTATGCACGCATCGTATCATTGTTTGGTATCAAAATTGGAGTTATCAGAATTGTTCTACTTAAGGGGAAACACTAGCTTAAAATTGGAATTCTTTTTTAACAGTTACATTTTTAACAAGTAGTCTTCACCAGTTTTTTAAATATCCTGAGGAATTCTGTCAGAAAGATTTTCTCCTGTAACTGAAGTATTTTTTCCAGAATAAGTTATTGCCGGCACAATCTAAAAGGAAACTTCCTGAACTTCCAAACGCGTTTATCTCAGTTTTACTTTTGGCATTGGATCTTGATTCAGGAGAACTATCGTTTGATAATGTATTGATGTGTGGAGCCAGTCTTTGAATTATCTATACTAAGCTTTTGTGAGGAATGTGGCTGCGAGTTTACTTTCTGCAGTTTCGTGGTCTTTTGTTATGCAAAGCTGCAGTATCTTCAACCTAATGTGTACGTGAAAAAATAAAAATTTCTTTCAGATTTTTTGTTCGTATTAAAAATGGTTAAATTTCTCTCATTTCCTTCTATAGCCACATGACACGAGTGTCATGCTGCATGTTTCACCAAAAAGATTGGCCATTATTCTTACATTTTCTACAACGATATGTTCTCCTCAGGAGCTGCAGTGCTTATTTGATGTATTTACTTTTATGTAACTCTCTTGAGGGATCAATTCATTTATTTATTATACCCTTAAAGTCACCTCTTTTGTGGCATTACATTAGGGGAGATGGATGGCAGCTAACAAACACTCCAAAATTAAAACAACAAAAAGGTGGGTGGCGGCTTACAGTGCTGACTCGTTAAGAAAAGAAACAACAAGAAAACATGAAATGATAAGCACAAAAAACGTGCGGCTTGGAAAGGTTGACGCAAATGTTGATGCAGCCTATAAACATCAAACTTTGCATGCTGGTCTCTTTTCCAGCTCTGAATGTACCCCGTAAATTTCGTACAAATAAGACTAGTGGGTAAAAGGTTTGCAGTGCCTGGCGTTTACATCTGACAGACAACCCGAAATAAAAATTGAAGTTACGTCTCACGTAACTTTTATCCCAAGGTTTCGAGTTACATTTGACGTAATCCTAATATGAAAATTAAAGTTACGTCCGACGGAACTCGAAATAAAAATTAAAGTTACGTTCCGACAGAACTTTACTCCAAGGTTTCGAGTTACATCCGACGTAACTCAATACAAAAAATTAAAGTTACGTCCCTCGTAACCCAATAGGAAAATTAAAGTTGCGTCCGACCGAACTCCGAAATAAAGAGTAAAGTTACGTCCGACGACGGAACCTGAAATGAAAGATAAAGTTACGCCCTGTGTAATCTGCTCAACCTACGCGTATGTTTCGCTTTACGGCTGATACATGACGTAAATACAAAAATATTGTGAATTATTACTGCGTTACGTCCGATGCAGCATTCGTGAATCGGTTAAAATCTCAACTCTATCCATACATTCAGCTTTTTTGAGAGGGCTGGATTGTGTTCCTCGCACATCAAAGCTGCTGAAGCTCAGTGGGTTTAATGCCCGTCACATACATTTTTTTCTTTCTCTTTCCCCTCCTTTAAGACAATTTATTGCATTTTTTTTAGAGCGCAGCTCTTAGGCGCCCGTTTCCGGCTTGAGCGGCGTCGCCGTCGCCGTCGCCGTCGGCGTACATCGCCCGAGGTCACGTGACTCCCGCAGGTCACGTGACCTCCCCCAGGTCACGTGGTCCCCCAAGTCACGTGGTCCCCAGGTCACGTGACCCCTGGTCACGTGGCCCCCTGAGGTCACGTGATGATGACGATGACGATGCGGATGCCGATGACGTCATCAGTGACGTGGCCCCCAGGTCACGTGACCCCCGAGGTCACGTGATGATGATGACGATGACGATGCGGATGCCGATGACGTCATCAGTGACGTCACTGATGATGTCATCGGCATCCGCATCGTCATCGTCATCATCCCTGATGACGTCATCAGTGACGTCACTGATGACGTCATCGGCATCCGCATCGTCATCGTCATCATCATTGATGACGTCATCAGTGACGTCACGTTACCCCCCTCCCCCCCCCCCCGAGGTCACTTGCCCCCCCCCCGTACCCTTCCTCCTCCTCCTCAAGAGCTGCGCTCTAATTCGGCGTTACAGGGAGTTGTAAACGGCTTTAACTTTCTTTTTTCAATATGAAAACACTTTTTGTTATCCTTACCCTGTTTGTTACACCTACTTGTAGCCCTTGCTGGCTCGGGCTGAGAGCAAAGTTGATATTGCTAAAGGCCGAGGGTCTGTTGTCATTCTCACACCCAAGCGGCCCCTCGAAACAGCTCTTTATTTAAGACACTCTGGAAGAAAACACTGCCAAAGCTAGTGCCCGTGGCGACTTGAGTGTTACGTGAAGATTGTGCGAGTTCTCAGCAAGTCTGCTGGAAACCCTTCTGCTGTAAACAGCATGTTCGTATCACATTACCATCCTATCTCTCTTAATAATTGCTTCGAACGTCCTCAATTCTCAAAAGCATCGCAAAAAATCGTCCTAAAGGAGAAAATGACCGCATCTCCACGTGGTGAATGATGTTGATTGGGGCGAAGCTCGGGTGGTGCTGACGATACTGATTTTGGTCATAGGTATTGCTGCTTGCTGTCGGCGTTGACGCCTTGCCGCCGCTTCCCAAGCTCTCAACTCCGGGTCCGCTTGGCGTTTTTGATGCTGTGCAGCAGCTTCTGCGCCCTGGTCTCCGGAGTAGCTTGCTGTCTACGTAGACGCCGAGGCACTGCATGCCGAGCTTTTCGGTCCTTTTCATTTACGGCAGTAGGAGAATGTGTGGTTTTCTTCTTTTTCTTTTTTTTTAAGCAGACAGAGGAGATGGCATCTCAGAACCCCTACTCTTTTTTTTTCTTTTTTTCATAATTTTTTTTCATCTTTTTTTTCCAATTTTTTTTTTTTGCCCTACAGGAGCACATGAGCATGTAGCTCACGTGCTCGTAGAGCATGTGATCTCACGAGCAGAAGCAGGAGCACCCGACGCTGGGCGGACAAACATACGGACATGGCTAGCCCCTAAGGAGCTTCGCCCCTAAAAAAAATTGTCTTAAAGAAAAAAACACATGAGAAAGAAAAAATAATAATAATATGACGGGCATCTGTACCTGAGGTACAGATAGAGTCGCAGTTTGAACCAATTATTGAATGCTGCATCGGACGTAACTCAGTAATAATTCACTATATGTGTTTACGTCATGTATCGGCCATAAAGCATAAGATTCAGTAAGGTTGCGTAGGGTTACACAGGACGTAACTTCAACTTTTATTTCCGTTGGACGGAGGTAACTTTCATTTACATTTTGAGTTCCGTCAGAAGTAACTCGAAACCTTGGGGTAAAGTTTTATGGGACGTAACTTTAGTTTTTATTTCGAATTATCTGGGATCGTAACTTTTAATTTTTTTACATTGGGTTACGTGGGATGTAACTGAAACCTTGGGGTAAAGTTACGTAGGACGTAACTCTAATTTTCATTTTGGGTTTTGTCAGGTGTAAGGCTAGACACTGCATAGAACGTTTTCCTTCCTGAGTAGTGTCCCCCTTAAACTCTAATGCCTTGATCCCTGGATTGCTAGCTTATGGCACTTTTAATGGCCCCCTCCAGGTCCAAGCTCCAAGTGGCCGACTTGAAGGAAAACAACCTCTCCCTGAGGGAAGCCGTCTGGACGAGCGACAAGGACGCCTCCTGCTGCCGCCAGTGCAACAAGCCCTTCTCGGTTGCCAGGAGAAAAGTGAGTCACTGTGCCTGCCGTTCGTTAGCTGGCAAACGAGCCAATCACCCGCTAACGGTGTGCCTTCGAAGGATATGCCACTGTGGTCGGTGACAGGACGAGGAGTGCAGGACGTCTCTTGCCCGAACCTCCAGCACGCGTTCGTTGCCCTCCGCCGTGCATCCGACGTGCATGCATGCTCGGGGCTCGCGTTACGCCCAAGTGCGATCGAGGGCTCACGCCGGAGGCGGGACGTCTAAAATTCCTCCTTGCCGTTCTCATCCTGGAGGGGACTATATAAGAGCCCGGACTAAGGTGGATGCTTGAGAAAGTGATTTCAAGGTATTAAAAAAAACACTGAACCTAGGAAAAAATTAATTTTATTTTTCTGCCTGGTTAGGACGGGCTTGCCTTAAAATAAATGTAGTATGTTAAAAAAAAATATATTTTGCCCAACTATTGATACTAGAGATCAGATCGGTTCCAAATTTTATCCCGACCTGACCCGGCCCGATAAAGCCTTGGCCCGAACCCGGCCTGAGCCCAACTTTGTTTTCTATGTAGTTCTACCTTTGTGTTAGATCACACCATTCATATTGAACGAGAATTTCCAATCTCGGAAGTTACACACATTTGTTTCAAAGGTCTGCACAGCCATTTTATTTACTCGGGCAGTTTCTAGAATGATGATGCGTGTTTCAAATGATTCTGTTTGTTTCGCCATCTATGCAAAGCAAAAAATAGGCAGAAAATGTGATGTTTGTGTCCTTTTATAGTATTGCATATTATGCCCAGAGGCCAACACAGTCGATTAATTTAATAAGTATTTGATTAATTGGTAGCGAAATAATCGGGGTAAATTTTTTAGTTGTCGTTCAGCCGTAGACACGCTGGAACGGCGCGTGAATAGTATAATGAGCAACAGACTTAGACAAAACGGTATGCACTTTCCTGCGGGACGCGTGGGGAGTGTTGTGTACCCGGGTTCAAAGACGACGAGGCAGATCGAGCATGGGGACTGTGAGCTCGTGCAGGGTTTCGGGCTGGCTGAAGACGCATCACTGCATTTCATTTTTGTAGCGTTAGCTACACTGGCCGAGGTCGAGCAGTTTCGCGTGGCTCCCAAAGAGCCGTGCTGCGCATGCGCGAGGAGCAGTGACGTCACACGGCGCACCGCTGGCGCACCGAAGCCGCCGCCGCCGCCGCGTGGGCCTTGCCGGTCTGCACATTTCAGAGGAGTGACGTCATAGCCGCAGCAGACGCACTGGCGCCGCCGCGTGCCCAGCTGTCCACCTCCGTTGCTCTGTAGCCAACGGCAGCCGCTTGATAGCGCCTCTCATTTTGTGCGCATAAGCTCACGCTACATATATCCTGGCATAGCCGAGCTAAGCCACCGCAATTTTATTCTGTGTACATAGCTGAGTAAACCCACCTACCACAAAACATGGTGTCAGAAGGTTTGAGACTTGTCTGCTATCGTTGACACCAGAAGTGAGAGTCCGAGTTCACAAAGAACCACCAGGTCTTCCTGACTACATCGTTACTACAAGACTAGTCCTACTCATAGAGCAATCTGGACATGCCATCGCATCAGTGCAATTCACCCCTTCGATGCCATATCAGCTCAGCACTCCTGAACCTTTCCCGTTTCCTCCGGAGCAATGGACGACATGGAAGTGCCACTGGGAGCGATTTCGTTCGGCATCCGTATTGTACCTCAAGCCTCCGGCCTACGAGGTAAACTCTCTCATTTACCTGATGGGACCTAAAGCAGAGGAAATCTATGCGACACTCAGCATTTCGACCTCTGAAGCTGACAACTACCTATCCGTCATCCATGCTTTCGAGGCATATTTCATTGTCAAAAAGAGCATTGTCTATGAGCGAGCTATGTTCAACAGTCGCATCCAGAAAGATAATGAACCAGTCACTGACTTTATTACGGCACTACACACACTGAGCAAGAAATGTGAATACGGCCGGCCAACTCAACGATGAGCTTATTTGTGATTGTATCGTCGTTGCCGTTCGCGACAAAAAACTGTCCTTGAAGCTGCAACTGGAGAGTGAGTTGACGCTTGAGAGAGCAGTAGTCCTTGCGAAGCAAACTGAAATCGTCGGGCAACAGGAGACCCTCAGACAAGAGGGTGCCACACAACCTGGTCAGGTTCAAGTCGATCACCTCAAGATTTCCAGGAAGCAAACGACACCTGTAGAGAAGCAGAGGATGGGTGCGAAAGAATCCCAAACTTGCCATTGGTGCGGGGATCATCACGTCCATCCACAGAAGGACTGCTCAGCTTTGAAGAGCAAGTGCCGCAAATGCGGCAAGCTGGGTCGACCACTTCGCAAAAGTTTGCAAATCGAAGTCGATCTGCTTACATCAAATCTCGGAGCCTACAACAGCTTCCAAGCAGCTTGGCAGTGACTTCTTCACAGGAACTGTGACGTCGCCGGGCAAATGCGCTCTATGGCAAGTCTCGCTCCGTGTTGTGGAAGAACATGTGAGCTTTCATTTGGACACTGGTGCTGACGTCTCTGTCATACCAGAGCACCTACCTTCCAAACTGAAAGCATAGGGTAGTCTTCGACAAGCCGATAAAGTTCTTCTGGGACCAACAAAAGAACGCCTTCATGTTCTCGACGTGCTGCAGGCACCGGTCATGTTCAAAGGCTCTCATATCACGGGCACATTCTATTTCGCAAGAAATGTCAATGAAACACTCCTCGGATTGGACCTCATAGAAGCCGTAAACATCCTTCAACGAGCAAATGAGGTGTCGACACCAGAAGCTCTAGATCCAATCAAGGAGTACCCCTTGCTTTTTCAGGGTCTGGGAAAAGGTGTGTACTCCTGCAAAATAAAGCTAAAGCCTGATTGATGCTTACCCAGCTGCTTTACTGTCACTGAGACACATACCAGTACCGCTCCAGAAAGCAACTTAAGAGCAGCTTAAGAAAATGGAGAATGAAGGTGTTATCATTAGAGAACCAACGAACTGGTGCTCGCCTGTAGTTGTGTTCCCGAAGAAGAATGGCGATGTTCACATCTGCGTTGATTACACATCACTTAATAAAAGTGTTCTGCGAGAGTACCATCCGATACCGAGCGTGAAACCACTTCTAGCAACTCTTGCACAGGTGAGAATATTTTCTCATCTTGATGCCTATTCAGGCTTCTACCAAATCAAGTTGAGCCCAGAGTCGACGCTGCTTACGACTGTCATTACACCCTTCGGATGGTACAAGTTTAATCGTCTACCGTTTGGCATCTCCTGCTCACTGGAAATCTTTCAGCGAATGATGCACCAAATTCTTGAAGGATTAGAAGGGGTCCCGTGCCTTATCGACAACATTTTTATTTGGGCCGACATATGAAGGGAACACAATGTTCGTCTCCAAAGAGTCCTCACAAGATTGCGAGAAAACGGGATCACCCTAAACGTGCAGAAATGCGTGTTCGCTCAGGAACAAATTTAGTCCTTGGACACATAATTAGTCGCAGGGGTGTAAGCCCAGATAATGAAAAATATCAAGCATCTTAGACGCAATTGAGCTAAAGAGGTTCCTCAGTTTGGTGAACTTCATAGCAAGATTCATACCAAACCTGGCAGATGTGCTTATAAGTACAAACCTATACAGTGGCCTAACCTCCCACGTCAAGACGGATTACAAGCCTCTCATATACCATTCTTTACCACAAAGCCCGTGGATGATCTTACTCCCAGACTTCAGCGAATGCGTCTCCGGATGGTGAGGTACGATTTCACAATGAAACATATCTCGGGAAAAGACCTCGTCGTCGCAGACACCTTCTCGAGACAACCTTTCAAAATTGAAGACAGCTTATGCATTGCAGAGGAGGTAACAGAATTTGAGAATGCTCTTGTTCAACACGTATCGGCTCCAGATGTCTGTCTGGAACAACTGTTGGCAGCCCAAGACAACGACCTGGTCATGGTTTTTTTTTAAAAAGTGCATTACCGAAGCGCGGCCCACAAGTAAACCGAGAACATCTCAGGACTGCCTTCAGTACTGGCAGTTTAAAGACAAACTTACATTGTACGATAGTATTATCATGAGAAACTCTGCGGTACCTTATACCCCTCTCAACGAGACCCTCAGTACTGCAGTTCCTACATGATGGACACGAGGGTACCATCAAATGCTTAAGGAGAGCTCAAGAGCCGTGTTGGTGGCCAGGCATCACCAGGGACATTACAGACATGAACGAAAGGTGTGCAAGCTGTCTGCACCAGAGGCGACACAGAAGCCAGCCACTGATTCCAACTTTGCTCCCAGATCATCCCTGGCAAAAGGTGGCCATGGACCTCTTCTATGTGGAAGGAAAGAATTATCTCCTTGTAACCGATTATTAATCTCAGTACTTTGAAGTAGCACTCCTCGAAGACCAACTACCGGAAACAGCCATTATAAAAGCAAAGTAGATTTTTGCTAGACATGGGATACCTGAAACGGTCATAACAGACAACGGGCCCCAATTTCGGTCGGCATTCGTGTCTTTTAGCAAGGAATGGGGATTTCGACATGTTACGTACATCAAGCTCAAAGTATCCCCAAAGTAACGGTGCAGCAGAAGCGGCCGTCAAGGTAGCAAAAATGAAGTTTAAGAAGTAAACGGACCCTTATAGAGCACTTCTTGCATATCGTGCTACACCATTAGCTTGTGGATGCAGTCCAGCAGGGCTCCTGTATAGCAGGAAAATTCGAACCTGGATACACTACACAATCAAGAAGATTGGTGAAGCCACCAAGTCGATTTGGACCATAAGGAGAAGAGGAGATGTTGTGTACTGGGTGTAGGTATTTAAATGTTAGCTTTCGGGTTCAGTTTGTCCATTTTGTGTTTAAACTTTTCATGTATAAATACTTGAATACCTTCCGTGCCCACCGTGTATCATCCATTTCAGTCAACCTTTGTTCAAATTTCAACTTACTAATTGCCTCCCTGTTCTCAAAAGACGACCATCCCATGTCCCCCTGTACTCCCTCATTTGGTGTCTTTCCATGTACTCCCAGTGCCAATGTGCCTACGCTTGTTCGTCGAATTTCTAATCCTGATTTAACCTCTGATTTCATGCACAGTACCCCATTGCCAAAAGACAGTCCTGGTTCCATCACTCCTTTCCATATACCTCTGACCACTTCATATCAATTTTAGTTTCATAGTACCTTGAACTTTATAATAGATGAATTTCTTTTCCCTTTTCTAATTATATTCTCCTCATGTTCCTCTAGGTGTTTCCTTTCCTCATTGAGCCAGACTCCCAGATATTTGTATTTTCCTACATGGTCTGTTACAATGTTTTGTATCCTCAGGGTTCCTCATAAATATTTGATTAAACACATGCCGTAACTTTAATTTGCTTGTTTTTTTCTAGTGTCTTAATGAGTTCCATGGGTAGGTTGTCTGGGCCTGTCATTGCACCTGCTGGAACCTTTCTGCCTTAATTTATCCCATTTTCTTGTGGTCGTCTTCGTTGTTACACAATTCTGCTCCTCCTTTTCACTGCTGCTGTCAGTGCTATCCACTGTCCCCCTCTGCTCAAGCTGGGAGGAAGCCTCTTCGATTGTCCGCCCACTATATTCCTGTTCCTCTTCCACCTCTACTCTTCTCCCCTTCTGTGTGGTCAGTATGTGTTGGAAACCCTGTCTTTTTCCCCTGTGCTTTAATGTGCTCGCAAAACTTCTTTTTGTCGCATTCCTATCTTTTTATTTATTTCCATCATCCACTGCACTCCTGCATTCCCTATTTTGGCCTGTATTAAAGCTGATGTCTCCCTTTTCTGCTCTTGGAAGTTCTCCCATTTTGATGCTACTTCAGCTGGCAACGCTCCCATTTTCTTTGCCCACCTATTCTCCCGAGAAGCCTCTTGGCACCGCAATATGGCTGCTTTGGCCTCCATATCCCACCAGCTTTTTGGTGTGTGTCTTTGTTTTTGCTTTTCTCTTTGTTTAATTGAATGCTTTTCTAATTCTCATTTGAAGATTCCTATTAAATACTCATACATCCATTCTCTTTCTGTTTGTTTCAATACTATGTTCTCAATATTTTAGATCCTTTCTGTACTTGAGCTCACCTACTTAGTTTCGACTTTCCTGAACTCATTGTTCTGGTTCGGATGTGCCAAATTTAATCTTAATTCTTCTGTGATCACTCACCAAGCTTTTTGTACCTTCCTCATCTATTTCCATACATCCTATCATACAGTTTGTGGGACATGAGGCAGTACCTAGTTTATTGTGGAGTGTGAGTTGTTTCTGTTCCCACATTATTTTCCCGTCGCATTTTACTTCTGCATTAACTAACACTAGGTCCAAGGCATCACAGAAATCTTCTAGCAACTTTCCAGTTGTATCTGTTGTGGGATTCCCCTTTGGGTGGGGGTTACCACTTATAAACACACAAGGTTCTTTGGGTCCGGATAAAGACGTGTTTATTGACTGAAATGCCAACACGCTTTGCTCTTAGATAAGAAAAGTCTGGGCGCTGGCTCATTTGCCAGTATCACCCGGTCGGTTTCCCGCGCTGCCGCATTAGACAGATTCACGGGAAGTCGGAGGCCCACAAAGAAAAACCAAGCTCCGTAGAGCCAGGGCCTCCGCCGACGAGAGCCCCTGGCACTCCTTCGGGGCCAGCTTATGTAGCCTCGGAGAATGGACGCGCCCGGGGAAGCCACTAGCAGTCGCGTCCATTATAACTCTCCAGGGTGTGCCGAAGGTGCGTTCACCCAAAATGGGCAAGGGAAAACCGGCCCCTTCGGGGAATTCGGCCTCGGTTCCTTGTATCCGGGATGCCGCCGCCATTGGTGACGACGACTCCCACAGCCTGCTCGAAGCTAGACCTAGATAGGGATTAGGGAACCCCAAGGTTCCCACACTGTGAATCCGTCAAACTCTTCTAAGTGGGCATTCATGTCTCCTATGATGATTATTTCCTGATTAATGCAAATTTCTCTGATGTCCCTCGATATACATGTAAAGTGTTCTGTATTTTCCTTTCTTGAGACATTTCTCTGTTTTCAGGTAGGCAAACCCCGGAAGAATGTTCAGACCTGTTACCCCACCTTTCAGCCATAAGTGTTCTCTGCAGCTTTCCTTCTCTCTTTCCCAGTTTTGTCCTTTAACTAACTTGCTTAGACCTCCGCCTTTGCGTTCACCTCCCCTCCGGTTGCATCCCATTCAGGGGTAGCCTCTTCAGCTCTAAAGTGAGTTTCCGTTACCCCTTTATCACTGTTGCCTACTATCTGGGAAGTCAAAGAAAGAATGCAGGCTAGCTAATTTGATATAGACATGTAAACTCTGCAGAGTGGGGGCAAAGGGTGCAACCACAGAATCTCCAAATTAAAGGTTTACATTTCTGGTTGTCCATTCTCTGCCTAATCTTTAAAGGTAAAGGTGCCTCCATCTACCACAGTTTTTGTCAGTTTGGAAGGTACACCCTTACCCGCTTCCGGCGAGCTTTTCAATCTCGTGAAGCACCTTAATGGTCCTAACACATGACCTTTAAGGTGGCCATTGAAGCATTAAGGCATGACGTGCAGTAGTTTGCATATTGATCTCTAATCTCTTCGTTCCAGCATCATTGTCGCAGCTGCGGCGAGATCTTCTGCAACGCCTGCTCCGACAACACCATGCCCCTGCCGTCGTCCGCAAAGCCGGTGCGGGTGTGCGACGGGTGTCAGACTGTTCTGCTGCAGCGCTACACCGCATCCTGAGTGGCAGCCGCGGTGCTTCTTTTAGTGGGCGTTCTTTCCAAGCAGTCTTAAGAGCTCCGTTCTTTTCTTGTCTGCTGTACCAGTATCTCGGAACGAGGAGCCGTGCGCTTCGTTTCGGCCAAGTGCAAGGCAAATACAGAGCGTGCAGTTGAGCAGGCTTCAAAGTAACCACTCTTGACACTCATCACCTGCTGCTCCTGCTTGTTATTGTTGATAATTGTTTCGATAGCTGTGCCTGTCGTCAAAAGTGTGCGTGTCTCATTGTTTGTCCTTTTAGGTCGTATGGGTTGTGTCGAGCGAATGGCTTCTGCTGTCATTTGGGTGTCTGCGACTGCTAGAGCAAGCTGCTGAAGCTTGCACCACTTGTAGAAGTGGTTTTACGTGTTCGTTAGGGTGTGAAGGACCATAAAAGTACCTACAGGTAGTGGACAGATTGGTCATCAACAGGCCATGTCACTTTCTTTCCAATTACTGCAATGCTGCCTTGTGATAGCTGTGACAACTCTCTCCTCCCATCTGGTATGGTGCACTAGGAAAGCAACATTGTGTTTGGGAGAAATATTTGAGCCTGGGTTTTGTTGTTTGCCATAACGTTGATCACGTTATTGTGGCTTGGTGCCCAATGGCCAATTCGGTGATCTTAGTGCAAGCAAAGTGTGGGGTGTCTGTTTTCTCTAGAGTTTTTCTATTCCAATTCCAATTTTTAGACTTGAGATTGAATGTGATCTTAAATTTGAATGGTGTGTAGGTTTGTCTCAGAGTGCATTTGACCTGTGTTTCCAATTGTTTCTTTGGTATGGCTGTAAAATGTGAGATTTGGGAGCAAGGTGCAAATGTAAGTGAATCACTCAAGGTTTATGTGTCTGTTACAAGAATGTGAGAGTGTTGTTTAGGAGGCTGAATATTGAATAATTTACATCCAGGACTTGCACAACTGTTCTGTGAAATGTTTTTAAGACTACAATAATGGTGACTGTTCTGTCGAAGGGCCATCTTGACTAAAGGCTAGATTATTTTCGATAGAAGACAGCAGTTGGAATGACATCCATATATTTATGTTAAAATTTTATAAGTTCTTTTCGGGTGGTTCTTACATACTTTCTTGGAGAGAAATGAAGTGCCTGAATCAAACCATGTACAACTTGAAGTGAGGTAAATTAGTGAGAAATTCATTTATTCAAATTTGTTAAATATTTTCTCTATTTTTAATTAATCTGAATCATAATATCAAGTCTTTGTCGTGGCTAAGTTTATTTCCACCCGGACAGAATTTGTATATATAGAAAGCTGTGAGGCATATTTATTTTTCCAAAGTACTTATGTGAACATTACACTGAAATAAACTTGCATAGATGACCCTTGTAAGCTTGCTTACATCAGATCCCTACAACACATGCAGGCTAAAGCTCCAAGTAAATTGGCGTGTAAGCCAGAGCTTGGAAGTTTTAAGTGAGTTTAAGCGCAGTTGCCACTCCTGATTTTTAGTGTGGGCAAACTTGCATGTTCATCATGTTGTTTAGTATTACAAGTACCATAGCACCGAGACAGTAAGATGATGCTGTCAGTGGAAAGAAGACGAGAAAAGTATTTGTTGTTGCACATTGTCCTAACTTGGACCCAAAATTGCCCATCCCTTAGTGCTTAGTATGTGTATTTCCTCTTTTAATCATCTTCTTCCGCATGACCTCAATGCAGCCTGACAGAAATATACTAGTATAGGTTATGCTGATACCTTTTGCTCTCTGAGACCCTTTTTTAAGGTGTACGTAAGCTTCCCTTAAAAGCTGCAGCGCTGTACGTTTGCTTGTTCTCTCTCACTTCCAAAACAACATATACTTTTTTTTTCTTTTTTAATGGCAGGTTTACATGGTGTTTGTCCCTCACCGAGTTTCACTTGCATGGTTATAAAAGTATTGCTCTCATAAAACTCATCACCTGTTTTTTACTGCACGAGAGGGCTGGCTTGATACGAGCTTCTGAAATATCTCGTCAGGGAAACTTATAAGCACAATACACATGAGATTCGCTGGATAAGGTGCACCCTAGTTAACACAGTGCCCTTTACTGCAACACCCAATGGGTATACACAGGTTTAATAGCAGCTAAACTTATGTTATGAAATGCTTTTTTGTGTGTGTAATCGGGATTGTCTTTGAGAAAGAGCTCAGAAATACAGCGATTGCAAAGGTGAGGTTTGCCCCTTCACTGTAACATAAATAAAATTTTTAATAGAGCATGGGGGCACTAACTCTGTCTAACATGACAGTATCAGAAATGATTGCATCTAGTATTGCATGACTACTCGATGGATTATGCTCACTCAAGGTAATTTTGGTCCGACCCTGTCTCATAGCATGCCATCATTAACTCACACTAATATACCCCCAATCATCAGATGGCTAGTTCTTTTGCTACAAACTCAGAAAATTCAATTCGGATATATATATATTAATATTTTTCTTTTAAGGAGTTGACATGCAAACTTGCCCTCTCAAGTTAATGTCGGCTAGTGGTATCTCTCATGCCCATAAATTATTTGAGAAAAAAATATTTTTCTATATACAGTTGTCTTTTGCTGTAGCTGTTGTGCAGCGATGTTTCCAAGCAACAATGTAAATTGGTGTTCCTGACCTGGTCCAAGATGAAAAGAAGAAAAGCGAATTGTTGATATTCATTTTTACACATTGACGTTCAGTTGCTTTTTCTGTTTGGCCGAATTGTTTCCCAACTGTACGGCTTTCCTGCGTGTCAGTTGCCTGGCATGCCGCAGTAGCTTCTTTACCATTATCTATTTGCCGAGTCTTGTGTGAAAACATTCTCTCATTTGATTGTGTAGCATTACAGTTGCTCTGTGTACCACCTATGTTCCCACTCTGACACTAAAGAGGACCCAGACCACGACAACTGAGCAGTCACTTCTCTTTTGCACTTCAGTGTAGGTATAGAGCCCAGTGTCATCCAGCAATGTTCCGTCTCACTGTAACTCAGCAAACGGCGAAGGCTAAGGTCCCAGTGAGCCAATCAGTACATCGGAGGGAGACACGTAATTGTACTCTTTCTTACCAGTAGTTGCGTGCAGTGCTGTCAAAGGAGAGAGAGGTGAGAGCCACTTTTGTATGAGTTTTGACTCTTGACTGACAAGCTAATCTTCTAGGAAGGCAAAAGCGAGGTAAGGGTGGAGTTCCTTCTTCACCTCTTTTCCAACTGCTTCGGTTACTCTCTAGTGACACTACCTTCAGTAAGGGCTGCTACGTGCTTTGCCTTCATCGCTCCGATTGGCTCGAAAAGACTGTAGCTCTTGCTGTTGATCAAGTTGTGGTGAAATGTAAGAAGTTGCATCTGCCTTTTTCGTCAGAGCACCCTTTCGGAGGTTGCATGACACACCCATGGCATTGGATTGGCTTCGATGGCTCGCTCATAGTTACCTATGTGGTCCATCGTAAGGTCAACCGGAGTATGTACTATGTTTCAACATACCTCGGGAAAGAGTGAAAGCTTGACTGCGGCAAGCCACTCAGAGCATCGGAACGAAGCATATAACAACATATTTTCGGTGTGTTCGTTCCTTCTGTAAAGAGTAGTCATGTGCATCGCTCCTTTGCTCTCATTGGCTCACACGAGCCATAGCTTTCAATCTTTGACAGGTTGTGCCGATTTGCCTGACGTGTATATGGGGCCCATGTATGATGTCGGTAATATACGGTTAAGACAAAACAGCCACACCAACCAGCCCTGACATTCGCATATGGCAATGGTAAGTCCATGACATAATCCACCTTTCTTCAAATAGGTGCTGCCACCTGGGCGTGCGACTGCGTTTAGGTTGACTGGCTAGAAAACTACACTTTTGCGAGGCTTCTCTGATCTGTTCAACCCCGCCATTTCGATTCGACCATGCTGTTTGTACCCAAAAACCTCAGCTACATCCTGTTGGCTCATTGAGACCAACGGGCTTTAGTGGTTAAGACGCTGTGACCTTGATACGGCTCTCCAAACATTGCTTTTTGTCCCATTGCTGATTATCTTTGGCTCCCAAGTTGATAAAAACCATCTTTCCGCTCTGCTTGGCCAACAAGGAAAGGGAGGGTACCAAATCAATTTATTCTCGAAGCCATATTTCGGAGAAAGGTGCATTGTTGGGAAGTTGTATCTTGACCAAGGGGAGAAATGGATGATTGAAAAGGAGGGCAAATTAATATTATGCAGCTTCACAGTTGCAACAGGCCTGAACAGCGCTACTTTTATTTTACACCCGCGCACTAACAAGTTTGATCAAACTTTGCACCTGCGTGCCATTGTACAAAAAAAAAAAAAAAAAAAGATGCACGTCATAAGCGTTGAAACATCCTTCAAAGGCTTCGGCATGCTTCAACAAAACGGCCTTTTGATCCTTAAAGGGACCATGAAGGCAATTTAATTTTTTTTTAGAAGAAGGTGTTTTCGGAAGCATTGGTGTCCTGGCATGCCACTCAATTTTTTCTAGAACTTTGTGACTCTTATTTCTGTATCTCCAAATAAATTTGCGAAACCGAAACAAACATTCATATTTCTTTCCTTTTTCGCCCCTGGAAAGAGAAGTGACGTCAGGGAGCACTGTTGGTATCGGTAGGATTTAGTGCTCGCTCAAGTGGTTCCGTGGTTGGCAATAGTGCACGGCGGTCTGTGAAGAAAACCTGGAAGAAATGGCCGACAACGTCGCGCTCGCAAACGAGTTTGAGCTCCCGTTTAGCGACCTCACGCCGACTGAACGGGAGATGCTGCTAAGGACGCAGAACTCTGGATTGGCGCTTTACGAGGGCGCCCCAGACCTACCACGCCTACCACCGACTCCTCGGTCGCCGCCTCAGAGCGACTCCCCACCCCACTCGCCGACGCCGCCGCAATGCCGTTACGGGAACACAAAACCAAAACCAAAAGTCCGCCGCCAACCCCCCCCCCCCCCCCCCTCGTACCTCTTTTTTTTGTGTGTTGTTGTCTATGGTTGTTCAATGCTTGTTTCGCGCCCGAGTTAGCAGCGTGGATGCGTTCAACCAGTGACAAACGTAGGGATCGCTTCAGATTATGCTTTTATACACAGTATGAAACCTTTTAATTCCCAACTACAACTTTAAAAGATTATCCAACGTTCAAATGAACTTTTTCTCATCATATCTCACCAGCAAAATCGAAACCAAGAGCGCGTCTATCGTTTGAACCAATCGCCTGGCGAGGAGCCCGTTGTCGTCACGCGTTCGACGGCGCACTTTAGTTCACCTTTCTGCCGCCGCCTCGGTGGGGTCTCAGGCATCGTTCCCGGCGCGATTATCACCACGCCTGTTTGCTTGATTGGTGCGGCACCCAAACTTCTGTTCGGGCTAGAACTTGGTCAACAGTATCTGAGACGTGCCTGACACCCATTCCAATCGTAGAATAAAACTTCGAAACTGCCTTCATGGTCCCTTTAAATGCCTGCTGTCCAAACAAAAATCATGAGGCAACTCGACTCCGGCAAAAATTGTAAAAGTTAAAGCCTTCAGCAGTCTGATGTCTCTATGAACCACTGAGTTATTATAATGCACGGTAGAGGTTCAACTTGCGCTAGTATATATCTATGCGACTTAGTGATGCAAATCGAGGCAGACAGCAATCAATCTACTTTTGCGGTGCTCCTGTGCATTCCTATGGGAAATTGCGCGTGCATTTTGTCTCTTTGCCGGAAAATAACATTGAGCACCTTTGTTATTTGTGTCGTACTGAATACCGTATTTACTCGCATAATGAACGCACTTTTTTCCCGAAAAATCGATGCAAAGTTGGGGGTGCGTTCATTACGCGGGGTAAGATTTTTGCGTCCGTATTTACTCGCATAATGAGCGGCCCTTTTATCCCGAAACATCGGCGTAACTTCTTATCCCTTTGCGCGCGGCGCGCGACTCGAAAACCAATCTAGGATGCGCAAAAAAAGCTCCTCTCCATGTTTTCTTTCTTGCGCATTTCTTTCTTTCCGCTCCGCTTTTCTTTCTTATTTCCTTGCGCGCGACCTCAAAACCAAACTGCGCTGTGTAACAAAAAAAAAAAAAAAGCTTTTTATGTTTCTTTTTTCTCTTGGTTCCGTGGACTTTTTTTTTTGCCGCCTTTCGCAAGCTGTTTTGTTTTGCTTTGCTTAGCCGGGGGCCTTTCTTTCTTATCTCCTTGCGCGCAACCCCGAAACTAAACTGCGCTGTGCAAAAAAAAGAAAAAAAAAAGAAAGCTCCTTTTTATGTTTTTTTTTTTCTTGTTCTGTTTTTTTTTTTTTTTTGCCGCCTTTTGCAAGCTGTTTTGCTTCGCTTAGGCGAGGACTTCTCCGCTTCTTCTTCTTATCTCCTTCCGCGAGACGCGCGACCCAAAGTCCAGACTGCGCTGTGCAAGAAAAAAAGAAAAGCTCCTCTCCATGTTTTTTTTTCTTGATTCCGCTGGATTCTTTTTATTTTTTAATGCCTTTTGCAAGGTGTTTTGTTCGCCCACGCTGCCCATGCATTCACGACCTCACTGCACCAGGATAGAAAAGTGCATTCATTTCGCGCGCGTGGGGGAGGGGGTCAAACTTTTGACGTCCGAGTTGGGGGTGCGTTTTTACGCGAGGGAAAAAAAAGTCGAAATTTTGAGAGCCGACTTGGGGGTGCGTTCATTACGCGAGTGCGTTCATTGTGCGAGTAAATACGGTAGTACATGTACCTCTATTAACGTTGTAAAAGTGTAATTGCAGCACATTTTTCCTCATCAATGAACTTATGTTTAACTTCGCTATATTTCAGACCCAAACCTGTGTTCCACAGAAGGTATGTGTGTGAAAACTAGTGACAATTCTAAGCAAAATAACCATCGAAAGGAATATAAAGTGTGTTCAAGGTTCGCCAGCATTCCGGTGACGCTTATATATTGCTAATATGCCAGTCCTCTCACTATATAAAAATGACCCCGTCGTGCATCAATATGAACGGTTAAAAGCATTCAAACTGTGAAGAATAAAGTATGTGCATGGGCTATGAAAGGTGTGTCTTTTTAATATTTTCTCTGACGGGCAGCTTTTATTGGGCACTTGTTCTCAAAGATTTCAAGCGTGCGAGTGTTTTGAACGTAGAGCAAGCATCTTCGCACACAGCAGAAAGAATAAAGCAGTGCGTATTGAAAATCAGACTATATATTACATGGCCTTCAATTTATTTTGATCGTACCTGCGCAGGCAGTTTCTGATCCAGTGTTACTGCATAGTTCTTGCCGTCTCTCTTGACTTTCCAGATGTCCTTCGTTCGTTTGGCACGTATATCCCCCATGCTGAAAAGCGCCGGCGTCGTGTTCGTGCTAGCAGTGTCCGACAGTGCACATAAATACATGTACGGCCGTAATGCAATAAATTTGAAAGAAAAAAAAAATTAGACGTTTACAACTCCCTGTAATGCCAAATTGGAGTGCAGCTCTTGAGAAGGAAGGAGCGTATGCCCCTCCTCCTCCTCCATGCCCTATCCCCCTCCCCTCCTCCAGGTCTCCTCGTCACCTCCCCCTCGTCCTTCCCCTCCCTGCCTCCCCCCACTTGACGTCACTCATGATGCGAAGGTCGTGACCTTCATGAGTGACCGTGACGTCATTATAGGAGACGTTCCATGATGCAATGTGCAAGTCACGAGTGACCCGCGCATTGCATCATGGGATGTTGCCCATAATGCAATGTGCGGGACCCTCGTGACATCACGTGTGACGTCATTATGGGAAACGTCTAATAATGCAACATGCGGGTCACCAGTGAGACCCGGGCGTTGCATCATGGGATGTTTCCCATAATGCAATGCGCGGGACCTCGTGACGTCATTACGGGAAACGTCCCATAATGCAATGCGCACGTCACAGGTGAGACCCGCGCGTTGCATCATGGGACGTTTCTCATAATGCAACGCGCACTTAGGTTGACGGCGACGGCAACGCTGCTCAAGTCGGAAACGGGCGCCGAAGAGCTGCGCTCTAAAACGCCATAACTGACCAATTATTTTGTCTGCCTGACTGAGAAATGTTCCAAGCTACCTAGTATGTATAAATTCGAAATATTTGCTTTAATAATTGAGTGCAAGAGAAATTGCACTCACTTTTTCCCATAGAAATGCATTAACAAAAGTAAATTTAGCGCCGGTTGAACCTCTAGCATACATCATAATAGGGGCTTTTAGGGAACTGTCTTTGCACATATTACGGTACAATGGGCACTCCGGTATGAATGGCACATATGGGAGTCGGAGCGTCGGAGTAGCTCTCGGTGACTGAAAATATATGGTGCTCGTGATGTTTCAATCACAGTCATCCAAAATCGTGATGGAAGAGCGCGACTAGCGGAACGATCAACATAATCCGTACGCCAGGCGCCGAAGGCCTGGTATCTGCCGTCCGAGTGATCACACACTCTCCGAGCAAAACAGAATTCGAGCGGCATATTTGTTTCTTACATCTTGCATGACCATAATCTAAACGAGTACATGACCATATATTCAACCATGAAGAGTTACTACATTTAACCCTTGCGCTCTTATTAAAACTGTTTCTCGCTACCACCACTCGGGGCTTCTTTTTGGCTTCTGGTTGGCCAAGAGAGCATGCCAAGCCCTCATCTGTGTCTGGTGCTCGCCCTGGCTCTGCCCGGTCCTCCCATTGACCAAACTCTCTCTATACACGGCTTTGGTTTGGGCAAAGAGGCACTTCTGTCGCACGGATCTATGTCCATCTTTCGTTTTTAACGACTACTATACTACACCATGCTACACCGTAACTGAGCAACTGTACAGTTAGGGTGTCGCATTACTGATGTTTTTTTGTAAGCATTAGTAATGTAGACAGTTGGGCGAGTTGATATAGATTGAACATAGTTACAGTACTGCAACTATGTTCAGTCTACACCAACTCGCCCGACTGTCTACATTACTTGCGCACAAAAGGGCAGGGACAGAAAAGAGGAACAAGGAGACGACAGACAAGCGCGCACTCACAAGTCATGTATTGACGAAAGAAGAAAAGAAATGTACAGAACGTGGAATCAGTTCGAGCCTTGGCCACACAGGCATGAGAGACCACAGGCTCAGGGGCCCGGCAAGCTCGAGGGGGACACATAGTATATACCCACCCAAAAGGTTTTAAACAGGCCATTTCCTCCTCTCTTAATGAAACAGACGGAAAGCTGACACATCGCTCGCCTATGCTTAGGATAATAAAAGTTTACCAGCACTGTAGATTCTGTATTTGTATGCCATCCTTAGCAAACACCAAGATAATAGGCAGGTGCTGGGAAAAACGGTGCTGGGATGACGTCATCAGTGACGTCACTGATGACGTCAACAGTGACGATGACGTCACGTGACATCACAAGGACCACCAGTGACGTCATCATCACTGATGACATCATCAGTGACGTCACTAGCGGAAACTTTCCCCACCAAATCTAGCAGAAAAATTCCCCACTAAATCTAGCGGAAAACATTTCCCCGCTAAATCTAGCGGGAAAAATTTCCCGCTTAATCTAGCGGAAAAGATTTCCCCGCTAAATGTGGCGGAAAAGATTTCCCCGCCTAATTTAGCGGAAAAAATTTTCCCGCTAAATCAAACGGAAAAACTTTCCCCGCTAAATTTAGCGGAAAAAATTTCCCGCTTAATTTAGCGGAAAATATTTCTCCGCTAAATCTAGTGGAAAAAATTCCCCGCTAAAGCTAGGGGAAAAAATTGTCCCGCTAAATTCCTGCCGAATTTACATGCGATGCTCTCACCAAAGATTTGCATTTTCTGCGACTTGCGTTAAGCACACATCGATCCACACCCATGTTAGTAGTGGGGGACTTTCCACCTTATCCCCAACCCTTCCCTCCTCCTCCTCAAGAACTGCACTCTAATTCGGCGTTACAGGGGATTGTAAACGTCTAATTTTTTTAATTGCTTTCGTGTAGGTAACTTTACGTGTCCCCCTCATACTTGCGGGCCCTTGATCCTGTGCAACGTTACTGGAGCAAGCTCAGTTTCACAGCTCTGCCTGCAACTTGGGCTCAGTGGCGGTCACGAGAACTAGCAGCCCTGCAGTCAAGTCTTACTTCCGGATTGTCTAGCCCGCCAAGTTTGAATAGCAATACTTGGGATTGGGCGAGTTGGTGATTCATACTAACACTTCACAGTGCAAGGAAACAGACGCACACAAAAATAAATTTCAAGCACTCGAAGAAAGAACTCTCACACTGCACTGACTTTCATCTTTGTAATGTATTACACTTCATCTTCATCTTTTTTTTTTTTTTTGCTATTATACACATGGAAGTAAAAAAAAAAGGAAAGAAAGGAAAAGGGAGCTCTTAACGCGGTTGTAGCAGACGACGCGCGAGACAAGGAAGATCCGACTGCAGCGCCGCTAGTTCTCGTGACCACCACCTGGGCCACTCGCCGACTCGCCTACGCTAGCGTAGCTTATTTAGTGGCTCTAGCCTACGCCAAGCTCGTTGGCCTACGCAGGCGAGAATAAAGAGCTGCGAAACTGAACTTGCTCCAGTAACGTTGATCCTGTGGGCATGTGGTCTCTCGCATCTGTGCGGCGCTAGCCGCCTCAAATTCAAATAATCCAGCCGTGTTCAACTATCTATTCGTTCACGTGACCAAAAAGAAGCATTTATTATTATATTTTCACGTCTCTGGTATTCGAGTTTTATTTTTTGTAAAATATATTTATATCAACTTCAGCAAAACTCATTGTAGTTAATGTTTTAAAATTTAGTCACGTGGTTACGTTGCACAACAGCTTGTAAAAATGGCTGTGCATCACTTTGCATACTATCGAACACACCCGTACTGGAGGTGTTGAAGAGGACGTACATTTTGTGGTCTTACGCGAAGTTGGCGTCATTACCGCGCTCAAAGTCACCCGCAGCAAACACCGCGGAATTCCGGCAAGCCCTGACACGCCTCCATCCCTTCCTAGCCAACTTCCGTTCCATTCCAACTGCACAGCCATGGATGACATGATATTCCAGCTGAGGTTCAGCTGCAAGCAACTGGAGCGGCTCTCGAAGCGCGCCGAAAAAGATGAGAAGATCCAAAAGGCCAAGATCAAGAAGGCCCTCCAGCAGGGCAACGTCGAAGGTGCCCGAATCTACGCCGAGAACGCGATACGCAAGAAGAACGAGGGCCTCAACTACCTGCGTATGGCTTCCAAGGTAGACGCCGTTTCCTCCAAGATCAAGAGCGCCATGGCCATGAAACAGGTCACCAAGAACATGGCAGGCGTGGTCAAGGCACTCGACAAGGCCATCAACTCGATGGACCTACAGAAGGTGTCTGCCGTCATGGAGAAGTTCGAGCAGCAGTTCGAGGATCTGGACGTGAGGACGGCCGTCTTGGACGACGCCATGGGCACGGCGACGACCACCACGACCCCGATGGCCCAAGTTGACCAGCTCATTCAGCAGGTAGCCGAAGAGAGCGGGCTGGAGATGATCGACGAGGTGAACAAGGCGGAACTGGCGCCGTCGGACTCGATCGCCACGACGGGAAGACCGCAGGCCGAGGAAGACGCCCTCACCAAGCGCTTGGCGGCTTTGAGGGAGTGACAGGCGTTTACGTCTGTAACCTGTTTATATTTTAATGCACGGGAAATTTTGGGAGACTACGGTTTCCGTAGCTTGCGGTTGCCGCTTTACACTGTGCTGGCAGCTGCTGACTTCGAAACACAAGGAAAAATCTGTTTGGGTGTGAATGATCAAGTCTCAGTATAAGGCCTGCGAGTAGGATCGAGCTTTCGTCGGTGCTAACCATGTAGCTTTAGGCAGACTATACTCGCGGTCAACTTCCTGTGGCAATCCGAAGAGGAGGAAAACGTGTGTTCAGCGGTTGGTGCACCCTCTCCCCTAGTATTGACTGCATTGCCATAGAAAGTTGACCGCGAGTATAGCAAACCTCTTTGGAAGTTAGCGGAACAGGCATCTGTTTGCTTTTGCCGAGCACAAAAGTTCTAGTATTCTTTTTTCCAAATCCACTGATGTTGTTTCTCGGAAAGTGATTTTTAGGAGAACCCACTTGAATGCTTTGCTCTCGTGTGCTGGACTTGCGATAGTTTTTTGTTTTGTTTTCTATGGTCTGGGCCATGGAGTTCGCTCAGTGTTGGGATGTCCCCGTGATCATAGCACCGTGCCTGTGGGGGTAGAGATGGCAACCATGACATTTCTTGGTTCATTCTACGTTTATTTGAACAAATGCTTTTTATTTTCAGAACCATTTGCACAGTGGCATTACGAGAGTTTGGCATTGTGTAGCAATGCATAGAGGACGTTGTTACATTTAAGCAGCAGGTTAATTTTACTATTTAGCTTATTTGCTCTGATGTCAATTTGATGTACCCTCTTGTCCACAACTTTAGTTTCACCTTCATCAGGCAATAGTTTGTGCAAAAATTATTACTTTGCAGATGTCTTTTTTTTTTAATTTTTATTATGTTTGAGGGCATTACTGCTGGTTGTTGCATGAAAAGCAAATTGACAGACCCCACTAGTAAGGAGCGAAGTCTGAGTCACAAGTGCAAGCATGTTGCTTTCAACAGTGCGTGCATACGGTAGGCACGCCCAAAGTGTAAGGCCCAGTCTTGTGTTTTTACTGGCTTTGCTCGCACTTGCGTTAAAAGGGGAGAATTGTTTGTTGTACAAGCTGTATGCGCACATGCATTTGGGTTAATGGGGCTGAGGAAGGGTGTACAAAGTATAATTAAATATTATAATGAACTGCCGGTTTCCAAGTAATTATTTATATGAAAAATAACAAAGATGACTTAGAAACAAAGGTTTGAAGTAGTAGAAAAGTACATCTTAAGGCCTGTCCAAACAGGACACTTCAGAAATTGTGAGGCGACATGACTTTGTCAAAAATCGTAGAAGTTGAAGCGTCCGGCAGTCCGATGTCTGTTTGGACAGCACCGAGCCAAAATCACGATTTTCCTCTTTGCTTCCTCTGCTTTTCGGTGACCTTGGTGCTCGTCAAACTTGACGTCGCACGCCACCTGTTAATGCCGGGCTCTCGTATCCTTGGTCGTGTTCCAAAATTTACTCAATCTTGCTCCAGGGTAAGGGTTTTGTATCGCTGCGTTCGAAAACCTACACGCATCCAGCGTCGCTCTATCTGTGTTATTACGTGGCACGACCCGCTGGAGAGTAGCTCGGATTTATTTGGGTGCGATTTCGAACACCGCCTTTCCCTTTCCCGTTTTCGGGACCTGAAGAGCAGTGGCGGCCTTGAGCGATTTACCGACAGCCAACAGAGCTTGTGAGTGGCTGTCCGGACCCACATGGTGAGCATGCTCAAGACCCCCGTAGAGGACACAGCCGAGATTTTACAGTGGGAACTTTCCCCCCGGCAAAGAAACGGACAGAAGCGGAGCGCCGCACGATTTATGTCGGAGTCGTATCAACTCAGTTTTTGAAGTGTTGTTTTAGACGGGCCTTCAAAATGCCAAAACTCCTTTGAGTTTTTATATTGTGGAAATTTACTTCATATATTCACTACTCAATACCTTCAAGAAACTGCACTTGATGGCCTGTTTTTCACATAACGTAAAAAAATTTCGATTTCTCAATATCCTGGAGTGCACAGAGATGTTCATTCGTATAAAGATTTTGAGCTGTTATAAGCAGCTGTCAAACAAAGACCTCGGGTGATCTGGTTACTCTTGAAATTCTAGCAGAGTTAGATCCATCAAAAAGTGTTTACAGAAAGGCCAGAAACTCCAAAACATCCACGATGATGTCGAAGTGCTTAAGGGTACATCCGGCTATTCCAACTAATTTTGTCTGTCGAAAAAGGAGGTTTTCCAGAATGAGTGAAACATACCCGTATGACAGGAATGTGCTCTTGTAGCCTGGACAATTGAACTAGCGAAACTTTGGGGGCAAGTAGTTATTGGTCCACGGCCACACGATTCCCAGAGTCTAGGCCTGCAAAGTCTCCACTCCTCTTATGGGGTATTCACACGGGGGAGAAATCCCTCTCTTTGCTCCTCAAGATGCGCATCACGTGGTAACAATGTCACCTCTTGGGGATGAGGGAGCTTTGCTCGGGCTGCACAAACAGCCCCCACCTTGATGTGGGGTCTCTGCAATTGGCGGTATTTTGTTTGAGTGTCTGCTGCTCTGCGGGACACCGGTGGTGGCTCCGGGTGTCGCCTAACTTGTGGCTTGTGCTGTTGCACATCTCGTCCGAGGCGCCCGAAGAAGTCTCCTATATTGATCAATGCTGTTCTCAAGTTGCTCTTTATACAACTGGTTATGGATTCCACATTTCTTATGTTGCATCCACCCATTCAAGAAGCATCTTTTTAGCTGGGAGCAGTTTGTCGTCTTCTGCATCTAACGGCGCTGCTGCCATGATCGTGTAACGTCGTTTTATGTGCGCCTTTATTTTTCTACTCATCAGCGCACACCGGGCCCTGGTGTCGAGAGTGTGACTGCTAAATGTATCTAATAACACTGACATCCTCTCGGCTCCCTGCCATTCATGTGAATGCTGGAGTCTGGGAGGGAGTCCCAATGGTTCTGCCATCACCGACATCACGCACATCCCTCTCCGAAAGCGTCACCCGTCCAAATACCCCTTTAAAGAACAAGAAGTGCATTCTGCATTGGGTGTGGAATCTACTACAGACTGTAGGTGTGCAAACATGTGACCAGATTAGAATGTTAACAGTATATAGCCCGCAATTTCCTACAAAAGGCGGCAATAACCAAAAACGCCAGTAGACTATAATCGAGCAAAAGATTATCACAGGACAGAAGCGATAAACATTATGTTTATTGAGCCAATACTGCCGAGCGCAGAGCAACAAGAGACACTTCGACTTGGCACAGAATATTTTCGCAACAATGCCCGTGTCTTTAGCGGTGTGCTACTAGCACTAGTGGCAAAATATACTTCCTGCACTCGAATGAAGCACCCTCTTATTCAGTTGCTACAGTTGATTTTCATATTGTAACCAACAATTGGCCTTTGCCTTCCGGGCTATCAAAGGCAAGCAAAAGGTTGCAATCAACACAACACGTGCAACAGATGACATGATTCTCAACAAACTTTTTTGTTATTACCTAGAGAAAGTCAACAATGAAAATGACTCTAAAAGCTTTTCTAAGTTTGTGTACTGTGTGCTGGTACAACTACTAACAATGCTAAAACCTGATGTCTCACTAGCATCCTATTGCAACTGTATGCAGCAGAGCTGCAGTTTAATGACTCCCATGTATCGGTTTTTTGAAGTGCAAACAACAAGAGGGTATGAGTCGAAAGTACACTACAAGTATGCACAAGTGCAAAGTGAAACCATTCCTGTTTGCAGTTACTTTTTTCACAAAAGCAAGGAGGCCTTTTAGAAAGAGCTAGCCTTTCTTGTTAATCTTGTAGAAATTTCTTGGTTGCCTCGACTGTTCACTTGCCCAGAGTTATGAATGTAATCTGATGCCAGCATTGCTGTGAATATGTTAGCCAAACATGTGTCTCCCCTGCCTCACAAAAGCATCAGCAAAGACTAAAAGTGGTGCAGTAGTGTGGTCCACCAAAGACAGAGCTTGGTCTGAAAACGATCGGCGTTCTGCGAGTTTTGTTTCTTTGCATGTGACAATAAGGAAAAGTGCCAACAAGTTCACCTGCCATGGTTCTCTTGACATGCAGGAGAAACTGGAGGTTATGTTGATTTACCATAGCTGTAGATTCGAGTCCGCAAAGTTTGAAACCTTGTCAGTGCACATTGTCCTGACCAGTCTTTGCTGAGCCACATTTAAGACCATGCCCATGTTGTGCATCAGATAATAATTGTCTTTGGTTTTCAACCGCAGTGATACTTTTCCCCTTCTTCTCAACTGCTCCAGGATACATTGTATGTAGCACAAATGTTTTATAGCGAAAAGAATTTCTGCCTCGGAATGTGCGCGAGAATAGCACGACTATTCTTTGTCAACAAATCTTTTATGAAACAGCGAGAGCATGGTCACAGGATAACCTACATTACACACAAGCAAAAACAAGCTCACCAGTAGTCTTAGCTTTTGGAATTGTCTTCAAGACCCAATAACAATCACATATTTTGACTTCTGAAAACGTAACAGGGTACCATAAAAATTCTGGTACTGTAAGAAGCCACTCGGTTTCATCTGACCACCTTTGACAACCATCAAGTGAGAGCAGTACATCAGTTTTGTTGTCTTCTTAACGAACAGAGTGTTCCAAACATTCTTTACGCAGATGCTGTCAGATAATATCTGTGTAATATCATCTCGCACCAGCAAGCTGAAGGTTTTCATAGAGGTGTATCTCAGGGGTCACACAGGCCAGTTAGAAATATTGAAACAAAACTCCACCTGGGGACACTACCTGAGAATGTCAACCTTTGAACCGCTCACTCAATTGGCGTGATATTTGCAGGTGGTGTTTGTAGCCATATAGAAGGAGGGCATGCAAAGTTTCAGCCCTGTAAACACCCCAAAACGAAGTAAAGCATAGCTTTGCATGGTATCTGCTCAATGAATCTATCATTGAGAATGGTGTTGATAACCAGATATCTTTCTGGTGGAATGCATATCGGAATACCTGTTGCCGGTTGCTATAAAAATAAATTTTTAAAAACATTTATTTTTTTCACAATTACCAAGTTTTGCGAATTACAATTTCTCATAATAAAGGAACATGAAAATGCAAAATCTAAGTTTATAGTAACTGGCTCCATAAAATTTCGGCATATAAGCTGCAAATATTAAGTCTCGATAGTTTCATACTGAAAAAAAAAATAGTTTCATTAAGGTGGGATTTATGCCAAAAAGTGGATTGGAGAAAAATACATTCAAAGTGCTCGAACCTCTGCCTTTTCTTTAGCATTGGTCGACTGAAAATAATTTTTAAAAAAAACTATGCACAAGTGAAACTTTCAGGAAATACTGTAGATGTTGACGGGTGTAAATGGGACATTTTTTTAAAATCAACTTTTTTTGCAGAAATATTTATTTTTCTGGGTAGTGTCTCCTTAACAATCTCGCTGAAATTATAAGCGACAAATGGTCATAGTTGCACATCTGAATCCCTCCTGATAAAGCCAACCATTCAAACGCAAGTCAGGGGAAAGATTTAGCTGTCCATGTTAAGGTGAGCAATTTTTCAGGCTGGATTCAGAACAAAACATTAAAAAAATGAATGGAACACGGCTTGCTCTCTCCAACGATTAAGGAGGCATGTTCAAAGTCAAAGGGGAAGAGAGCAGAGGATGTCCAGGCAGCACAGATGTCTCATGAACACTCATGAGCCATCTACGATATCCTGAGGACGTTGCCAGGGGTACGACGGCGCCACCTAGACCTGAGACTCCTTGCGAGAGAGTGCCTGACAACCTTTGCCGGCGCCAAGCGCGTCGTGCGTGCCGTCCTCGTCGTTGGCTCTGTTGGCATGGTGCTTGGCCCTCCTGCGGCGCTTTGGCTTCTGCTTGATGAGCATCATGTCTGCCTTGGGCCCCTTCCACGAGCCCAGGTTCTGGCAGTCTGCCCTCCAGCTGATGCCGCCGTGGTTCTTGGGGTCCGGGCCACGCCGCAAGGACGGGTCCGGGCCCCGGCGGTTTTCCGGGTTGGGGCCCTTGCACAGCACCTGACGTTTTCTACGAAACATACCGAAACGAGTTAAAAGCTTCAATTTGGCCAGAATGTGGGGTACTCTGACAGAGTACACCGGAACAACAACCTTTTTCATAAGTGGGTAACTCAATGTCTAGGCTTTACTTGGCATTGTGGAACAGCTCTACCCAATTATAGTAAACATTTTCCTGATTAGAAAGTGTGATCTGTACAAATACAATCGTTTTACCGTATCAATAGGGTGATGAATACACTGTCAATAAGTTCTACGTTGTGACAGAATCACGTAAGTATTTCGTTTTGCAATTCAATAATAATAAACATGTTAGGAGGCTTCAATTCTAAATGGCACAGTTTAATGGGTGTCAATACCCTTACTTGTTATACTTGGCATCGACCTTTTGTGCCGCATTGTAAAAGCTTGTGCAGTGCTGCAGCACTGTCAAAAAATCACTGTGCGCTTTTTCTTTTTTTTCTTTTTTTTTTGTCAGAGCGCATGTGAATGAGACGCAAGACGAAGCTGTGTTTTTTACAGCGGAGCAAAGCTGCAACACTGGAAGCTATATACTAGCCCTGACAACAGAGCTCAAAATAGCCGTTGCCCAGTGTAGTGATTCGTGCACTGGCGCATAACATGGAAGAATAACCTACTACATGTTTTGTAACTGTATAAAGTTTTTACTCTAGCGTTAAGTTTGGCTACGAGTTTATTAGCAACAACACTGTTTGTTAGTTGGTTTTAACGTGGTTCTGAATTTCCGAGTCAGCTCCAGCCGGCAATGACACTTCACCGCACAACCACGTGTCGTGCTAGGAAGCACACCCACAACCGCAAATGGGTCCGTGCGTCAAAAAAAAAAAAAAACAATTCCAACCCCCCCCTCTCTCTTTTTTTTTTTTTTTTTTTTTTACGTTTGCAAGTTTGCGTTGCATGGATACTCACGACAGATTGGCGAGGCTGGGACCCTTCCGAAGCGATGCGTCCGGTCCTTTCGGGTGAAGACCAAACAGCGAAATCTGCGACAGTAGATCTTCATCTTCCTCTTCGTCGGTAGAGTAGGAGTCGTAGCTCCTGCGGTGCAACAAGGCGCGTCTCAATTTCCCAATCGGTGTCAGTGTTTAGCAGCCGTCACTCCCAACTACGCAGTAAAGCTTCCCGCCGACATGCACCACCAGAAAACGCTCGTGCCGCGCTTCAATGATTCCCCCAAGTGGGACAAGGAAGCAACGTTGACGAGCTTCTGTATATTTCCGTGATTGTCGCGCAATTATCAATGACAGCTGCCCACTGTCAAAAAACAAAACAAAAAGAACAGACGATGCGCCATGCAATCGGCGCTTATGGTGGTCTTGCACGGCGGTACGCGAATATTGCAGTTTTCAAGCGCGCACTTTCTCATTCGTGCCAAAAAACGATCGTACCTCAAGCTGTCACCTTCGGAGGACTCGCTGGATGACATCTTCAACTGTCAGCTGCCGTCTAGACGTCGTCTAATAAACTATTAACGCCTTTTACCAGTACAGAGGTAAATTGTCGACAGTACCATGGTAACGGCGACCGCTCGCCATGCGATGTGCTCAAACTCAGTAAATAATGATACAAAAATAAATAAGATGCACACTTGTGTCGAGAGAGAAGTTAGGGCGATAGTGAAGTGTTCAAAGATAAAGCATAATAGTTGGTCAACGAGTTTTTACCCGGTGTCAATCGCGCATAAATATTCGAAATGGCACGGCTTGCATTTCTTTGGATTCGAAACTAAAGGCTGACTGAATGAAGTGCGCAGACATATTGATCGGCCCGCCCGCTCGTCTTTTTTATTTTTTTATATGGCACGGCGCTTATGCGACGGATTTTGATACCCAACGGAGTGCTAGAACAAAAGGCAGTGAATCCATCCAATACTTTCACTAAATATCGCTTGCACATTTCTTCTTTTTTTTTTTTTTTGAATGGTTGAATTGGAGAAGTGTTTTTCCGTGTTTTGTTCCCTCACACCCGCTCTCCAATGTCTCCCCCACCCCATCTCGTCTACTCTCTAATGTAGTATCTAATTGTTCCATTAAACATAATACCAACGGGCCAACGCGCACAGCAGTATCGCTCACATTCTTTTCCATGAGAAACCGAACAACCAAAGAATGCACGCAAAAAATTTTCAAAACTTGCACCCAAAATCAATGGTGACATCTAAAGAGAGAGAGAGAGAAGAAAAAGTCCTTTTCCGGAGGTTTTGAATGCGGGGGTTCAAAATTTTATTGAATCCTCGGTGCTTTCTGCGAAAATATTTACATATCTATAGTTACTACGACAACTTCAGACCGGGTCAAGAGTGCACAATGTGGGCGAACGCATAGTGGCATGCACTTTTTGGTAATGTTTCTAACAAAATTCAACTTTTGAGCTTAGGAAACTTGAACAATCAATTGGGCTACACAACAACAGATGTATATATATATATATATATATATTTATGCTCGAGAGCAGTCTCGCACCAGGGTCTTGTTAGACTCTGCCCACATTTAAGTAAAGACAGGCAAGTCATGATTTCCCATCATATCGATTATCACGGTGTTCACGGTGCACACGACATACAGACAAATCACGCACGTGGTGGAACTGTGGACAAAAGTAAATGATGCCAATAATAAAATCTTAAAAGGCCCTGAAAATATACTTAGATGCCCTAATAGGCATTTTATGAGGTCATCTAGAACATTTGGGCCCTCATATAGTATTGTCAAAGTACTTCGTGGTCTTGAGAGCAATTACCGTAGCTGTTCACATCAGGATCTATCCCAGCACACTAGACCTGTCCCAGGATTTGAGACATGAATCTTCTGCATGAACTGTCTATTTTCTCAAATCTCATTCCGTCATAGAAGTCTTGGAATTTTAAAAGTCGTCTAGATGCCTTCAGTGTAACCTCCTTCAAACATTGCACGAAATCTCTAGTATGTTTGCTAGGGTGTGTTACTGAGCAGTCTTAAAGAGACGCTGAACCGAAATTTGGATTTCACAAAATAAAGTAGCAGGAGTGTTCAACGGGGCGCCACAAACCCCAAAACACCACTCATGAAGCGATATCTTGAACGGATGGCCGTATTTTTGTACAATAAGGATGCGATTGAGTGAGAATAGCCACGTCGCGTTTCCTGCAGAATTGTTGAGGAGGGGGAAACGGCCTTGCTTCCTTCTCTCTTTGCGTCCTCGCGGAGTCAAAGCTAGAAGAGGAGGAAACGAGAATCGCAATGTCAAGGGCTTTTTTGGCCTTGTTCAAGCATGCTCTTCTTTCACAAAAATACGACCATCCGTTGGAGGTATCACTTTGTGAGTTATGTTTTCGGGTTTGTAGCGCCTTGCCTAGCACTTCCACGTTGTTTTCTGAAATAAAGATTTCGTTTCAGCAACCTTGTAAAGCCTCACAAGGTCATTTAGCTCTTGTTCCAAGTTGTTATCTGTCATCCAGATATTTTTCTGAAGATGTCTTCTGCAAGGACACCCACGTCCCGTAATACACTATATGGAGTTAGACCTGTTGTCTTGGTGCTCTGCAACATTCTTTGTAGAGCTACTTGGCACCTTGCAGAGGCATCCAAAGAAGTCATGCAGATATTCTCAAGGTCTTATGTGTTTTTTCCTAGAATCACAAATACTATACAATGAGAAAATCTTTTAGGAAATCATCTGGGAGTCAAGCAATGTTGTCTGCAGCTTTGTATGGTGACCCAAACATCTAAGGGTGACATCTCTGAGAAGGTCATCTGGATGTCCTGTGATGTCGTCTGTAGGGCTTCGCCTGACTTCGGCACTCTGCTGTGCTTGGCTTTGGCATCATCACTTGGGATGGCAGAGAGGGAACTGTGGCCAGGAGACAATGGTCCAAATCTCTGTCTCTGTCCCTTTCCATCGCCTTCAGCTTGGCCTCAATGGCACTGATCTGGCTGTTCACACTGCAACAGTAACAGAACAGTTGTCTGAGCTCAACCTACCCTCAAGCACTTTGGCTTGCCACAGGACAAGAATGGCAATGTAACACATAAAAAAGAGCCCCATTGCATTTTTCTGAACAAACCAGATATATGTTGTAACAATTGCAACAACATATCACAATATAATGGAGCTGCTGAAGATTTCATGTAATAATATCATGCTAAAGCGGATTTCAGTTATTTTTTTTAGAGGTGCTGGCATAACCTTGTTATGACCAATACATACTTAACAACTGGCTTCTGCTCCTTCTTTGCACCAAGTAATGGTGCCGGTCTCCTTGCTGTCAGGTCCTCCTAAATAAGCAGAAACAGAGTGATCTGTTAGAATTCAAAAAACATAAGACAAGCATTGTTCAACGGTCTGCAATGGGGGCAGACCGCTTGCCGCATGAAACATTGTCATGGGAATTCTAATCAAAGCCGGCATCTTACCTTCGGTCAACCCATGGCACGAAAACTGGTTGCTATGACCTCCTCGTTCTACAAAAAACATGTACTTTTTCAACTTTCTTAAAATTATTTTAGACTGTCAGCGTGATCGGCTTGGGTCTGCATAGTTAGTAGTAGGGTTCTGTGTTTTCTGTAAACACCGATAAACATAGAAAAATAACCCTTGAGCCAGTCTTATCAAGATTTGGGAAACTCGAAAAACCTCGAATTGGGGCTATCCTCGACTAAGAGAAAACCAATCTTCACTTGAAGAAATTTTCATCTACAGCTTGTGGGGACCGTTGGTCGCCCTTCCCCGATGGCCGGTATAACGGCCGTGGTTCGGGACGCGCGGCCTGGTTGCCGTGAGCTCCAACCTGTTCCTGAAGTGTAGGAGAGCCGCCTGGCATGGGGGGCTCTCCTCCTCACTCTCTTTCGGGGGGACCTTTTTCCGTCCCCCCGCTCATCCGGGAACCTAGTTGTTTTGGGTGAGGACGACGCCCGGGGGGAGGAGGTCAACGCGCGTTCCCGACTTCGGGAACGTGGGGGACTCCTCCCGCGGATGCGATAGAGATCGGACGTGTCACGAAGGACTTCCTTTGCCCGCTCTGGACTGCGCTCTCGGGACAGTGTCGACAGGGTGAGCCTTTCATCTGACCTTGTCGGCGCGGGGTTTTGGGACAGTGTGTCTTTTGGTGTTCCAATAAACACCGTTGGACCCAGTACTATTGTGGTACGTGCTCCTCCTTTTAGAGAAGCGATCAGTTGTGCGGCTGACGTTCAGACCCGCCCGTAGCGGTGTTCTTGAGAGAAAGCTGCAGGGTGTGGAGTAGGCTTGGTGTCTCCCGATTAGAGACCACTGCTGAACCCTTCGGTTACCACCACCCGTGACTATTCCACATATTCTGGCCAGCTTCATTTCTTCTTACCCTCGGACACAACCCGTATTGAACTGTCCACAAGGCTGCTTCTTTAAATTAGGATCCACACCCCTTATTTCGTTTCCTTCTCTAATAGGTACTGGGACATTTTTTAAGTAGTTGGGTCAGAAGTATGTTTCCTCAAAGGGACACTGACAGAGTATTTATGCTCGCCAAGGTTTTTATTTGTGCATGACATATGAGAGCCCAATTACCAAGAACACAATGCGCGGCTCAAAATTTGTTTTCTTTCCGCTCCGAAAACCGCCAATCGAGAAATGGCCGGTTTGAGTCGCGCTCACTCTCTTCTTTGTGGTCATGTGCCGTTTTCTATGGTTTAGACACACACATCAAATATAATCAAAGTCGTGGGTCACCGAAGGCACACACTCAATATTAAAAATAGAAAAAAATATGATACCAATTTATTGTTGATTCTAAAAAACTGCAGATACAATGATTGAAAAAAAAAAAGTTACACAAAGAACCAAAGACATTCTGTGCATTCCCTGCATACTTTTCAACATGGCGTCGTAACGCGGGGCTCGGCAGTCGCGGGCTGGACGGCTGAACGAAGCGGACTATGCGATGGCGGCGGATAACAGGCATAAGACCTCTACTTCAGAACTGTTGTTTGCAGTACCAGCGAGTCTGTCTAGCTTCAAAAGAGAAATCGTCTACCGATCAAAACAATTAAGATTTATTGCGGACGACACGCCCGACCACCAAGCTGATTTGCACAAAGACGTCGCCAAGTTGTCGCCCCTTCTCCTGGCTGAAGACGTCGTTCATCTTACGAACACAAGTAGGTAAGAGTAAATGCGCAAACGTCAAGCACTTTGCGTTTTTTGTGCGACGTGCGAGTTTTTCGAGTTTTTTGTCTGCTTCGCACAACCAGAAAAAAAAAGAAAGAAAGAAAAGAATGCGGTAGGATGTAGTCATGTGACTTCCGGAAGCATTTTCCTCCTCTACATACTTTCTTCCTGCCCGGTCCAATTTCGGTTTCAATTTCGAGCAGTTGCGTTTTTATTTATTAAAAAAATATGTGACGCTGTAGCAAAATATTAATTGGTTAGATTTTTGACACCATATTGAATCGCCTGACAGATAATAAGAAATATATCTTGGGAAGTCAGTGTCCCTTCAAGTTGGGGAATTCCATGCCAGTGTCCGCTTTCCTTCAACATAGACCCCGATTAATGCCGTGTTTTTATCCGATACTAAACACTGTAACCGAACGCCGAACCTGTAGGAAAAAATAAACCTTGAAGAAACAAAATGTTTAGCTGGGCTTGTTGGTTCAAGACTGGAAATGAGCGCCAAAGGAACGGGGACAGGTGAAGAAGTGGACGACAACACGGGGCGCACTCGCAACAGAGTTTATTAGAAAACACACATGCTCAAATACTTAAAATAAAACCTAGTCACATCCAGCGTCCCCCCTCTTTCAACTCTTTAAGGGCGAAGTTCTTAGGGGCTAGCCATGTCCGTAGGTCCGTAGCTCCGGCGTCCGTCGTGCTCCTGAGCTCATGTGCTCACGAGCTCGTAAGCACGTGCTCGTGTAGAACAAAAAAAAAGATGAAAAAAAAATAAAAAAAATTTGTTTGTGCAGTTGACAGGATTTGAACCTGTGCGGGGAGACCCCAATGGATTTCTAATCCATCGCCTTAACCACTCGGCCACGACTGCGGGACGAGTAGGGGGCTCTGAGATGTGGTAGTAACTCAAGAGCTGGGGATGTCATGGATGAAACCTAGCATGTAGCCGCTCAACGACTATACAGGAGAGGGCGCTCCGGTCAAATGCGTATATAATCGCGTTTTCCTTCGTGAAATTTTGCATGCATTGGCTGAACGTTTACAGACAAGAGGGCGCTGCGGTCAAATGCTCAAATGCGTATACAACCATGTTCCATACCACACATTCTCTTTCTGACGTGGATGAAAACGAACGAAAGGCTCCGCATGCTGCGGCCCAGCGTCTTTGCAGGCAAGCACCATAAGAGCTTTGCCACAATCAACATCATTCACCCCGTGGAGATGCGGTCAATTTTTTTCTAAATATAGAAGTTCTTTATCTGATAAGGCCACTGATGGCGACTAGGTTTTATTTTAGGTATTTAAGCATGTGTGTTTTCTAATAATCTTTCTGTTGTAAGTGCGTTCCGTGTTGTCGTCCACTTCTTCACCTTTCCCCGTTCCTTTGGCGCTCATTTCCAACCTTGAAGAAACACTACTGAATTTGAAGAAACCTAAAGCCCGAAAATATGGGACTTCACCTACTATACTTTTTCTCACCTAAAGAACCATAGTAAAAAAATGCCTGGCTCCTCGCAGAGCATTACTATATTCCTCTTTATGTAAAATATTAAGATGTAATGCAGGTGCATTTTAGATTATATGTGTTTTCTTATCAAGACGCACACATTTGAAACGCCAAAAGCATCGCTTCTTCCTCCGACAACGAACTCTTGCAAAAACAATGTGCAAAACTTGCTTTTTCTTGAGGTGAAAGCCAGTATAGTGATGTTACTTCAAGATCCAATCACAGCGTAAAAAAAAAAAAGAAAAAAAAAGTTTCCCTTGTCATAGGTTGCCAAAGGAAGCAAAAAAATGTTTGTTCCCCACATTCACCACTGCAGTGCAACTGATGGCTTACAAGACTTCGCCCAGTTCATAGTCATGGTGATTTTAACTGCTACTGCCGCCTCCCTAGTGCATGCTAAACAGCACTAATCACGCCACTGCTGCCGTAGAACGAATAAAAGATATCTCGTAGCATTGTAGCAACCTTGCCTGTGCCGCTCACCCGAGCCCCCTCCCAGCTCAATTTCAGTTCAGAAATGTCCCAGCCTGCATGCTTTCCATCCATTCAGCCTTGTGACGTGGGCCTTCTCTGTTCCTCGAGGATTTGGCCCAAGAAAGAGTTGCATTGTGGGGACACAGGAACAGCAGGCAAAGAGAACTACAGACCATTCTCAATAATTGCCTTCTGCACACCGCCATCTTTGTCTACCGGGCTGTGGAATGCGTTCTGAGCATGCGCACTTGCTCTCTTCTGCGGGATATCGGACCCTGCCACGCGCCCACAGCTTAGTGACTCGGCATTTTTGGCCTGGGTGATAAATAAGCAGTGGAAGGATGTATGGGGATTAGCGGGGAGAACTTAGAAGGTGGACAGACACGTCAAAGAATAGCAAAATTACAGCACCAGGACACGTCACTCAAAAGACGTCGGGCACATATAAATATAGACATCTACTTAAGCTTTGTGTAGTTATGATTCCTCAGGAGGAATGACCACGAACAGATGGCTTGTGGACGAGATTTGGGATGACACTGCGCATGAGGCACACGTGCTTGGTGTTGCTCGAGACCTGATGACGCCCACAACTTACAGTAGGAACGTTGTTGGCCCACTTGGCAACCAGTGTCTTGGAGAGCATCAGCTTGCCGTGCAGGCATTGCAGAGCATGCTCGGCTTGCGGCTTGGTCTCGTAGGTGACGAAGCAGTAGCCCCTGGGGTGCCCCTTCAAGGGCCCCGCCTTGTGGAACAGGAAGTCAAATTTCTTGACGTTGCCGTACCTCTTCAGAACCTTCACAAGGTGAAACCTGAAGTAAAAGCATGTGAAGAACACTCAATTTCCTGCGTAGATAGATGGACGAATGTTAGCTGAACCACAATCAATTTCCCGTAGACAGATGGACAAATGTTAGCTGAATTGCAATCAATTTCCCATAGATAAAAGAACAGACGTTGGTTGGACTCATGAACTGGGCGATGAATCTCGCCACCTGGCCAAGGGTTGCAAAGTAGAAATCCCCGCACTTTAGTTTTCCTTTGTTAAATATCTAGATTGAAACTTTCTCAGCATCAGCCACAAACAGTAGACAGCGACATGGAAAAAGTGTAGTGAGCCAACAAGGCCATTCAATGTGCCGTTATTGTAACAGAAAAAGTTAACAAAATCAAAGTCGCTGCTAAGGTGGCTAAGGTAAAGATGCCGCGGCTTGCGTACATAAGCTAATTGTAGCTCATCATTAGGTAGTCTACTTAATTAGGAAACATTCCGGCATTGTCTATTTCGACTCTCACAATATGGAATAAAGAAGCTACACATTATTACACACAACAAAGGTGTAGCTGTGAAACACGTATATTTTCATGGATCTTCAGCAAACGCAATGGATGAGTGACAAAGGAATGTAATGTGCAGCGCAGACCCCTGCGCTTTGTTCACTTCTCATCAACCATTCGAAACTAAACTAAAAGCAGACAAAGTTTTAGCTCTGTACCTCAAAGCCCAAAGGATTGTGCAGAAGTGCAAGAGAACCATCCATAATTTGAGAACAGATTCCGTACTTACTCGGTTAGTCGGTTATCGAGATTCCCTATCCATATCCTCTTGTCGTCCGTTTCGTGGGGAAGGGGTTCCACTGGTAATGGAATCCTGGCATCCTAAGTGCGCGCGAAACACGTTAAAACAGCGATCAGAATGCACCACATGACAAATTCATTGTGCAGACGTGCTTAGACTGCCCTACGGATAAGTGAAGAGCGTGCGACAAAACCTAAATATAAGAGCCACTCGAATGATTTTAATAATTCGCCAATATTGGCAACTTACCATAGTAGCCCTCTCTTAATCTGAATTTAATCATTAACCTTTAGCTTCACGACTAGTTGGGGAAAATGCGCACATCCTAGCCAGAGCCTTGACTCCACTGCCTCCGCAAACGGAAGTTTATTTGAACAAGCGGAAGTTGCCACACATATGGAGCGATAGAATCGTGACGTTAGTTGCTTCAACAGCTTCAACACCACTCCGCTGCAAGCTTGGAGCGCTACTGTTAATCTAATTTATGGGCGCGCTATTTGAATTTCGATGCGGCTCCAGTCAAACGCTAAAAACAAATCAAAACAAACAGAGCACACCAGTCTTTCCTGAATTATAGATCCTAAGGATCCAGGGGTGGGAACTAATTCGCGATGTCAATTAATAGCACCGGTTCTGTTATCTAAACCGCTCTCTAATAAACGTCGAGAAAAGAAAAGGCATGTTGGACCCGCTGGTTGGACGGGTTGGACCATATCTTCTTCATCACACCTGCTATAGGTATGCATAGACACATAGGACACCAGGGACGCAGTGTTGCCAGATGGTCCCACCAAAAACCGCCAAACGACTGAAAGGTATAGCCCAAATATAGCCAAAGCCGTAAAAAAACTATAGCCCAAAATAGCCAATATTAAAAACAATGATTTTTACGCCTTATATTCACAATTTCTCACAGTCATACAATACACGTTACAAACTCTGTTTCAACCCTCAGATGCGCCAACTTTTGTGTACATTATGTTACTTGTAAATTTTTCAAAAACAAAGCTTCGGAAGGATGAAAACCCGTACAAAACTGGCCCTTCCTTCGGTTTTCAGAAGTACGAAACACACGAAGAAAGCTTTATTGTGAAACCCGGGAAACATGATCATACAGAAAAGAACAAAATACAGAAGCGGAGCAGTCAGAACACTGGGTGTTTCAAACCAGAACCCCAATATCTCCGGTCCTTACCAATATCCCACCCGTCTCTTTTCTTTGTGAAGAATATTAGTGTCACCCATTCATGTTCACGTTATTTCTGATTGTGTTGTCCTTCTGGGGTGGGCAACGACTGGAAGGTAGTCATGTGTTCAGCGGTGAAACTGCGAACATCTCATTTTTACTAACTTGGGTGCCTAAGAATTCTCACAATGGGCACCAAAGCAGCATTTGGAGAGTTCAGTCTACGTCCGGGCCGGGTTGAAGGCGCGCTGCCGGGCCTGCGGTAATAGTGCAATCTGTTTGGTTTGCTCCACTGCGCTTTAGGGAGACCACTTGAACTCTGCAAGCATTGCTTCACTGCGCATTGTGAAAACCCCGAAGTTTGTAGAAGTTTGAAGCCTTTCTCCTTCCTCTCTCTACGCTCGACTAGCCAAAAGAGAAACAATTTTTTTTCGAAACTGATTAAAAGTCCGAAAATTAATTAGCCGAACCTCAAAGTTCGGCGTCGAACCTGAGGTTCGACAAAAGTTCGCCGCAGTTTTAGAAATAGCCCAAAATAGCCACATAGCCAACCACGAAATTTTGATGCCAACTAGAAAAAATGTAGCCCAATTTGGCTATATATAGCCCAATCTGGCAACACTAAGCGACACTGCTCGGCGGTCCTGCTTTTTAATATTTACTTTATTTTATTTATACTGATACGTTGTGCGAGAAGAATAACTCCACACACCGATAAGAGTGAAAACCCTGACATTACGCATGGTTCTGCGGAAGGCTTCAGAACGCCATAATACCCCATAAACCAGTGGTCTCAAACTCATCTCGGGAAGCGGGCCGCATAGACAAAATTGAATACCCCAAGGGCCAAGACTCGGGGGGGGGGGGGGTAATACGTTCCGCAAAAATTACGCGCGTAAAAGGTATCATAACTCGCCATGTATCATAAAATAGGGCGAAGGAAGTCAAAAGTTTATTTCATGCAAAACATGGAATATGAAAGCGTGAAGTTCTAAAGACGTTGACTTGACACCTGACAACGCTTCGCTGCAACAAGCGAAGAAATGTCTGCCTTAAGTTCTTGTGCAGAGACGATCCTCATGGTCGATCGCAAATGTTCATCTGTTATTCTTGACCTGAGTGTGGACTTGTTTAGCTTAAGCAGGGAGAAAAGGTGCTCGCACAGGTAGGTGCTCCCAAACATGGCGATGATTCTCGCTGCTTGTTGACGGAGTGCCGGGAAGCACGCTTCGTCCAGAAACCTGTAAAACTGCGGCACTCCCACGTCCTGAAACTTTTGCCTCAATGTGGCGTTAGCCTGCAGCTCCAGAAGTTCCATCTGGAGCTCTGCGTCGACGTCATCTGCCTGCACCGAGAAGGGCAACGAGAAAACTTCGAAGTCCTTGGAGAGGCTGCTTACGTCTTGAAACCGCTCTTCAAATTCCTTTTGGAGGTTACGGAGAAGCTCGGAAAAGATACCGCAGGACTCTTGATCCATGTGACCCAGCGACTTCAGCGTTGG
Organism: Ixodes ricinus; assembly: GCA_037355805.1. NCBI lineage: Eukaryota > Metazoa > Arthropoda > Arachnida > Ixodida > Ixodidae > Ixodes > Ixodes ricinus. The sequence continues at coordinate 153,099 of JAZHYW010024517.1, read as the reverse complement.
AAAGTGGTCAAGCTTTTGCTGTCCTAGCTGTCGCTCCCAGAGCTGCAGCTTGCCTTGAAATGCCCGAATGTCGGTATGCATCGTCGTGATAATTTTGTTCTTGCCCTGAAGTTTAGCGTTGAGGCAGTTCAGGTGGGCAGTTATGTCAGTGAGGAATGCGAGGGAGAGGAGCCACTTCGCGTCTGAGAGCTCGGCGATGCCCTTGTTCTTGCTCTTCAAGAAAGCGTCAATCTCTTCTCGCAGATCAAAAAAACGTTTAAGGACATTTCCGCGGCTCAGCCATCGTACCTCAGTATGATACAGAAGCTCACCATGCTCGCTACCAGCCGCCTCTAAAAGAGAGACGAACTGGCGGTGGTTTAGTGCTCTTGAACGTATGAAGTTGACTGTGCCGAATACGATATCCATGACGCTCTTCATTTGCAGTGATTTGCTGCACAGTGCCTCTTGATGAAGAATGCAGTGAACCGCTGCAAACTGCTTAGCGATACCAAGGTCCGCGAGTTTCTTCCTCAGTCGTCCGACAAGCCCGCTCTTGCTCCCCACCATCGACGGCGCACCGTCGGTTGCAAGACAAACCAGCTTCTCCCATGGCAATCCGGCGCGCTCAACAACCTTTTCGATGACGGAAATGGTGTCGGCTCCTGTGGTCGTTCCCTTCATCGGCACGAGATCCAAGAGTTCCTCCGTAACGTTTAAATATTTGTCCACGCCCCTGACGAAAATGGCGCACTGAGCGGTGTCCGTGACATCAGTGCTCTCGTCGACAGCGATTGAAAATGCGTCGAAGCCATGGCAGAGGGTCATCAATGATTTTTCCATGTCGTCACTGATCTCATTAATCCTTTCAGCCACAGTGTTTGGCGAAAGGCTTATTTTTTCAAAGGTCTTCTTCATGGTTGGACATACAGCGTTAGAAACTTCCAACAGGCACTTTTTGATGAACAAGCCATCGCTGAACGGTTTTGAGGATTTGGCAATAAGCTCAGCGACAATGAAGCTCGCTCTTACCGTTTCGTCACTTGTCTTGCTGGCTTTCTGAAACAGGTCTTGCTGCTTTCCCAACGACGTCTTAAGTTGGAAAACCGTGTCCTCACGGATTTTTCCAGCGAGCGCATCATACTTCTCTCCATGGCATGACTTGAAATGACGTCGGATGTTGTACTCCTTGGGCACAGAAATGGTCTGCTGGCAAATTAAACACAACACTTTGTCCCGCGATTCTGTGAAGAAGTAGGCGAGTTCCCACCGCTCTTGAAATAGTCGCTTTTCGTCTTCAATTTTACGTTTTGTACATGGCTTCGCCAACGACATTGCAACAACCACCGTAGCAAAATTTTAGCAACACTGAAACACGTTGCTGCAGAAGCACCAATAAGTCGAAATCTGGGGCGGACCGAAGAAGACCCGGAACTTTTCCCGAGCTGATGTTTCGAGAGTATCTGAATCATATCTCTTTTGCTGCAGTGACGTCAACATGTCCTGCTGGCGCACTGTGTGACTGTGACCTCGATAGAGCGCTCCCATACCGGAGAAGGAGAACAAAAGGAACATGCCCCCCCCCCCCCCCCCTGTGGCTTATCTTTTTCTCCTAAATACAAAGATCGAACAGTTGAGGAAAGAGAGAGGGGGAAGGGGGCACAGGCTGGAACTTGGGGAGTGGGATGCTGATAAGAGTCAACCCCAAAAGGGGAAAATGCCTCGGCTGCAGGACATCCAGCCATTCAAACTGGAAAAAAAAAAACTTTTTTTTTTTAATTTCTGGCTGGTTGCGCGGGCCGCAAGCAAAGGCCAGGCGGGCTGCATGCGGCCCGCGGGCCGCGTGTTTGAGACCCCTGCCATAAACGCACTGGACGTTCACAAGACCGCCTGTTCCATCTGGCTAGCGACCCTGGACGTATTAAATTGCAATCAAATTTCCTGTTTTTTAACTTTTTTTTTTACGGTGATTTGAACTTTTTTTTATACATCGTTACAAATGGCCCACGCAAGCACCGACACACGCACGCCAATGTCGCCATTATGCTGGGTGGTAATTACGACAGCAAACATGGGACTGCGACTGCGAGCGTATGTCGAGCAATTGTTGCCCATATGTTAATGAGGCGGACATCATCTACGCTGCTGTTTAATCGATCAAGATGCATCGGTATAGTGTCCTCGTGGTAATAAGAACCACTCCTCCTGTGCTACGGCTACCACCGATATATCTGGGTCGGACCGCGGTGGCAATTTACTGAGCGCATTATAGACGTAGAAAGATCAGGCGCTCTCTTCTGAAGAGATGACGCCAACAGGACTATTGGCCGCACTGGCTTGCTCGCTGGGCTTCTTGTACCAGAGTCAGCAAGTCATCTCCTGGTACCTGCAATACGACTTCAGCGTCGTGCCATCGGAGCTCATCCGCAGCGGCATCATATTTCCAGCGGTTACCGTGTGTCTGGACGCATGGTATGCTCAGGAAATCACGCGCAACGGCATTTCCTGCTTTCATCTGGGGGAACTCTAACCGCCAGGACGGTGTCTTGCGCACCGTATATATTTGGTATTGTTTTAGTCATTCTGAAAGTATTCTCGACGATTTTCTCATTTGGATGCACGGATGCACAGATGCCCGCCTCCATCACACCATTCTTTTTTTTTCGCCTCTTTTCTTTGCTTTTTTGGGAGAGAGTTTTGTTTATTACTCGTACATCTAGGGTCTTTTGTAGTCCTTTCTGACCTGAGTGCCATCGACTTGTATTAGTTTTATTATTTTAACTCAGTGACGAGCTGAGTTTGCTCTGCATCAAATTCCTGTAGTAGTATATGGAATGCGGAAATAGAGGAATAACAAGTCATGTACTTTTTAGCCTATATTTTCTGCCATACAGGTTTAAAACAAAGCAAAATAAAACTTGTTTATTTTTTATTTTATTTTTTTACAGGATGAACGTTAGGAGTCTTTGCCAGTACAGACCTGGAAACTGCTCCAAGAAAGACATGGTAAGTTGCGACCTTCAGAGCTATGTACCCTCACTTTCGACATCATATTTATCGACATCAGCCCAAAAGGTTCCAAAGAGCTCTTTCTCTCTTACTCCTTCTTTCTCTATCGGCGGTAATGTTCCTTTTTTTTCTTTTTTCTCTACCGGTTATAGTGACAGAAATAAACTAAACAAAAATGCAAGAACGTAGCTGAAAACAACGAGCTATGCTCGAACACTTTGATCAGCAGAGGCTCGATGACAGGGCGTGGTCAGTCCCGCAATCATCTCGTTATTTGCTATCATCAGCCAATGCGGTTGCAGCATCTCGGAATAAAAACAATAAATACCAATCGTGAAGTGACGAACCTCGTTATAAATAACTACGTCCTGTATTAGAGAATATAAATAAATTAACCACAATTCCTTAGAAGTCCACGCTCACCAAATAAGAAAACGCGAAAGGGAACAAAAAAAAAAAGGAAAGCTCGATTGTGTTTTTAGTTTTAGATCTCCTCATTTGATTTCCTAACTCCTGGCAGACGATCACGTACGGAGTGTTCAAGCCCCAGTACGAGCCCGAGCTGCGTGCCCACGGTTCGTACAGACCGGACCAGCTGTTTCAGTGCCGGTTCATCTCTTCCGACTCCACATGCGGACCCGTCGACTGCCTGCGCAGGTATGCACTCCCATTCACTCCATCAGCCTCGCATATAGGCATATGTAGTGCCCTGTGTGGATAACAGTTTGATCATGCCGCATGCGCATCCGAACCGCATCCCTAACGTTCTTAAATAATTGTGTCCACATCCGATTCCCATCCGCAGGCTTTTTATCTGCATCCGTGCCGCATCCGCAAACTTCAGGACCGCATAAGGTCCTCAATCTGCGCATTCGTTTTACATATATAAAATCAACCATAAATAAAAATTAAAAAAAAAAACATCTGGATGGTATCTTATAAGTTATAAGCCATTTGCTTACCTTTGTACAAAGAACTGTTCGTGTTCGAATAAGGTGAAAGTCATTTTATCGTATTCTGTTTCATCGTATTTATAAAATAAGCGATCCTCCTACCAGAGACACTTCGCATCGCTGGAAAGGTGATCGTAGCTACAAGATCATCTTGGGAGTTCATGACACTGACCCTCTTTCCAGAAGATGCGCTCAAAGGGAGGAAAGTTTAATAATTATTTCCCCCTTTGTGAAACCCATTTCAACCAGGCGCACATTTTATAAACATGAACATTAACGAAGGACAGACTAATGACGATGAGTCATTATAGTCACACTTAACGTTTCACTTGTCGTTGCTGTGTAGAAGAAACAGAATATCGCCAACATGGACAGATTCAGACTAGTTCGCCTCTCTTAAACTAATACCCGCTAATGAGAAGTTTCTCTCCGTTGGTGCACTTGATGCTGTGGTGGCATGCACGAACAGCGGTACAACAATGAGGTGCGGAAACTTGGGCCTAATAAAGTTTCATCTTTCTCTCTCGTGCTGGCAGAAGATTTACCACTCCAGAGGATCGTATTCAATCTCCTCGATCTACTTGTAGCCGAAGAAGCCACTTGCAGGATTCTTCTATTTTCTTGTGGCTTGCACTATGGAACTGGAAATGAGGCGGTCCAGCTGGATTCCAGCTGGGTCCAGCTGGAATCCAGCTGGACCGCCTGATTTCCAGTTCCATAATCCAGCTGGAAGTGGACTGATTTTCGCCTGGGGCGTTTTGGGTTTTCTACGCCAAAAGAACATGTTCCGCTCTTTCCTGCAAAACAAGAGCACGCTTTCCCGGGACGACGCACGCTACTGCATTCACTACTTTTTCTAGGGTCGGCATTTTTTGCGAGATAGAACGTTCTAAAGCAATATTTGGTGAGAATGAAATCTTTCTTGACGTAAAGAACATTTTTTTCCTCCGATTGGCACCTTTTATCTAAGAGAGAAGCTTGCTCCCGCGATAGATTCGATGATGCACATCATATATGTATCACTCACTTCTTAAAGAATTTGCGTAGATCGTTCCCGCTGTCCAGCAACGTTCCCGCAACCCACTGCGAGATCCGGGACACTGCAGGCAAGGCTAGCGCCGCTCAAGCGCAATATAGTGGCGTCCTCGTTCCGGAGAGCGTAGCGGAGATGGGAAAACGGTCTTCGAAAATTCCCTATTCACTCTACACTGTGCGGTCGCACACGTTTATGTGCCGCCTCGGCAAAAATGTAGACCCGGGCCCGCGGATATCCGCATCCGATCCGCATCCGCAGCTCCTGGCATCCGCATCCGATCCGCAATCCGCCACATCTGATTAATTTGTTATCCGCATCCGCCAGTTTACTGCTGATATCCGCGGATGATCCGCGGACATCCAGGGATCTATGTGATTACCAAACAATTTCAGACTACTATACAGACACTTTACTTCTTTTGTGAATCTAGTTTCTGCGCCCGCGCAGTGCGTACACCTTTTGTGGGAAAATGCTGCTCTATTAGTAAACATGTGTGTTAATACGCAGAAGGCAAAGAAAGACACATAAAAGAAAGGGACAAACACGTCTCCGCCGCGGAAACGGCGTCGTTGAGTACTTTTCCCCTTAGAACGCGGCTGCGCTGCGGCGAAGCAGAATGCGCAGGAGACAAACAAGTGTGTATATACTCGGAAGCTGTGGGCACTACTGAGCATGCGTAGTGCCCACAGCGAAGCATATGCGCATGCGTCACGGCATTGGTGTGGCGTCAGAAACGTAATCGGGTTTATATCGTTTTGCGCCATGAGTTATGCAGACATTATAAGTATAATGTATTTTCCTTTTAGTGTAAACTTAAACAAGGAGTTATTCTGGTTGGTATATTTTTTGCCGAACTTATTATTTTTATGCAAAAAAGGGTGCGAACTGCACGAAACCGAACTTTTTTACCGATAAAACTCGGGTAAAGGCGCCAGCCATGAGACGACGCAGCAACTAAATTGCCCTCTTGCTGTCCTTCAACTGGAGAGAAGAACGGTGCGCGCACATGTGTTCTCTTTTCCCATCAATACAGCATTCAGATGACCTACTTCCGCCCGCTGATGAAGCAGTGCTACACCATGGATCCATGGGAACAGACTGAGTTCCTGAACTGTCCTACACCGTGGAACTGGGGTGAGCACCGTTGCCTTGAACTGTATTACCAGTGTCACTCCCGTGGCTATGGCGTGCATGCCGTTGACTGGCTGGAGAAAAGTTCTCATCAAATTGTATTCAAGTCTCGCACCTCGACGGGAGACGGAGGATGACCTGTGCACCCACCGTATGCGGGTCATTATGCCATGTGCAGAATTACATCTGGAAGCATCGTGGGAGCCCCGGGAAACGATGACGTTCTTCGACACGGGCTTCCTACCCACGGTGGTGCACAGTCCTCGCACCTGTCCACCGGACAAACTGTCGGCGGTGGCTCTGCAGCCGGGAAAGCTCCTCAGCGTCGCCGTCAGGCAGGCACGTTAGACCTACAGTCGACATAAGTTGAGTCATATAGACAAGGCGAGCGTTTAGGTACACGTACTGGATAGATGTGCGGACACACACAAGAAAAGCATTCTCCCAAAAACAACCGAACGCAATTAGAGCATGTTAAATGAGGCCTACTAAGGCACTCGAACAAAGTCAAACAAAATTGATTCCATAGCCTTTTTTTTTGCAATACACTACTTTTGTATTCTCTATGTCTGTATTTATCAGCAACTATATCAATAAGTCTGATCTTCACGTGCGGGTTTGCTAAAACCTATTTTGTTCATATCTCGCTTTGCTTCTTTCGTCACTGTCTTTGAAACGCATTATCATCATCCTTTTTATACTTTTTTTTTCGTTTTTGTTTAGCTGTGATTTTACTTCTGGGAACTAATCGATCTTTGCCCGACGGCCACGTGGTCTCCCTTCCGCTTGCAGCAGCGAGTTGTACGTCTCCCGTCTCCGTACAAGTCGCACTGCTCGGACTACATCGAAAAGGGCGTGGTACCTGCCCTCCAAGGTTACCTCAACTACGACGTAAGTGGCGGCGTCTTGCTGGCGATCGGCACCTTAGCAAACCCTCGAGTTAACCTTATGCAATCAGGGTCACCGACCCCAAAACCTTTTCATTAAATAAATAGAAGTTTTCATTCGATCATTTATTCATTCATTCATATCTAAACGGATCCCTTCCAAATGAGTTAATATCAAAACAAACTATATGCGTTCCTTCTTGTTTTAATAATTGCGCGACTGCGATCTCAAATAAATCACTAGGTACCAGCTGATACTTTCGACGACGCATCTTTACGGTATGGTTTTATGAAGCGTCGGCTTTCACTGTGACGCTTCCAGTGGGCTCTGTTCATTCGCGTTCTTCCTTCCAGATTCGGCTGCTTTTGTTTTTGTTATAAATATAAACTAGTTATAATTAGGCGGTATACTTTCCGGTTTTAACCGAAAAACACCGATAAACATCCGCCGGTGTCAAAAATACAAAATCGGTTAAAACCGAAAAACACCGGTTCTTTCATATTTTCGAGCAAGCGCTGGTTTTTTTCACCGAAAAAGTCCTGTATACTTACCAATTCTAACTGAAAAACATCAATAAACATTCGCCAGTGACGAAAAATAAAACACCGGTTTTTAAATATTTTTTCTAGCAATTTTGTGTTTTTTTTTCACTGAAAAAGTCATATGCAAACTTCTGTCAAACACATCATCTTACCCGGAATCATGCACTTTGCCTGGCTTTCTTTTGTGACCTACACGGTCTTGGACTCTTGGAGGACAGTAGCTTTGTTTCACTGTTCTCCAAGGTCAGCGGTCCTCCTGGGCCGCCGAGCTTGAAGATCACTACCTGGCCAGCTGTGACTGTGACAGCTTGAAGATCACTACTTGACTGTGACAGTTGAAGATCACTAGCTGTGACTGTGACAGCTTGAAGATCACTAGCTGTGACTGTGACAGCTTGAAGATCACTAGCTGTGACTGGACAGCTAGTGCTGACTGCTTGACTGTGACAGCTTGAAGATCACTAGCTGTGACTGTGACAGCTTGAAGATCACTAGCTGTGACTGTGACAGCTTGAAGATCACTAGCTGTGACTGGCCCGAGTGGCCAGTCACAGCTGGCCAGTACTGTCCCGAGCATCGTTGAACATTTTGGGGCTTCCCGTGTCTAGCGCAAATGTTGAGCGGGCATTCTCGAAATTGTGCGTCGTCCACAGGAAGGAGCGAGCGTCATTCACAGACACGAGCCTAGGAATGTGTGCTTGCATATACTACAATATTCGAGTGTGAAAGAGATTGTGTAAAATATGCAAATAAAATTTCGACTGTTTTTCGTCTCCAGTGGTAGTTTACATTCGCAATTTTCTCCCCGATAATAACCGTTTTTAGCGTCTGGACGAGAGAATTTACCGAAAAGCACCGGTATTGGTGAAATAAATAAACAGTGACAAACATCCGCCGATTTTTGTCATAAATAAACACCGGAAAGTATACACCCTAGTTAAAATGAATATATAAATCACATCGTCGAATTCTCAGGAATGACGCAAATATAGTAAGAACCATAGCTAAAATCACATCGTCCATGAAACTGATACCAATAAATTTCGCGACATTTGTAATTCCCATTTTTAAAGTGTGATCAGTGAATGTTTTTTTTGTTGTTTTGCTGTTTAGCATTTTATTTTTGCGCATTGAATGTTGTATTTATTCCCCCTCCCTCATGTAATGTATCCCAATTGGGATACCTTTGAGGAAATAAACTCTGATCTGAACTGATCTGATTTGTGATTCGCAGTCGTGCATGCAGCACTGCGCCATGGAGCTGGAGCGCGACCAGTGCGGCTGTGTCCGACCCCTGCACGAGTTCGCCGGGGCGGTGGGATGGAAGAACTGCCCCATCCAGGAATCCGGTTCCCGTTCATTCACCTTGTTATAAGAAACGCCACAATTGAGACTGATGACCAAAATTACTCTCATTACGAACTGTTACACGGGCATTGTTATCACGGGATTTTTGACGACGGTCCCAGGAAATATTGTATTATAATTACTAATGAGAGTCATCCGGGACAGTTATCGGAAACCCCAGAACTACAGTCCCAGAATTATTGTACCAGTATGACTAATGGCAGTCATCCTGGGACTGTCATCGGAAACCCCAGAACTACAGTCTCAGAATTATTGTACCAGTATGACTAATGGCAGTCATCCCGGGACAGTCATCAAAAATCCGAGGACTACAGCCTCCGGGGGGGGGGGGGGGTACCAACCCCAAGCTGAATTTCTTAGGATGACAGTCTCAGGATGACAGTACGAGGATGACAGTTCCATGCACGATAAGAATTCACGAGGTGACACTCTAATCGCAGCACGGGTCAGGATGGCAATTGTAGACTATTACACAGTTCTCAGCAGTAAACATACTTGCTGAGGGCAAACCTTAACTATCAAGTACTCATTACCAGTTGGCGATGAGCACAGTGAATAACCCGATATCGGTAGAGTTTCCCGGTCCCGTACGCTAATCATCCAACGCGGACGTCGGAGCTCTGGCAAGCGCCTAGAGGTATATTCTAGAAAGCGCCGCGGTGATGTAACACAACTGCCATCGGTAGCTCCTTGATCCGTGTTGTCTGCAGACGCTTGCTTTCACCTGCTCAACGACAGCGGGATCTATGAGAGCTGCAATGACAAGTGCGGACTTCCGTGCGAGTAAGAAGCTTTTTATTTATTTTTTACAGTATGCCTGTCGCTCGCAATATTTGTGCACAATTTGTTAATATGTGAAATAACACGCACAAACCTAGCCATCTAGACATATTGACATTCCGTCAATATTGTGAACTACAACATCTATACCGCGAAACAGAATGTGAAGAAAACGCACACAGGCTTGCGCTTTGTCTGGCTTCAATTTTATATGATCTTGGATTTTCACACATAGATAAAAGTTCACCAATTCTGCACGCGCTTTCCATGTTTTTTTCCCCTCTCTTCGTTGCAAGCATTGTAACATTAAACAAATGCCTTCTCAAATTGCGCATTCTTTAATGCGTACAGCGCACTCAAGAGAAGTTTAATTTGAAATTAATATAAATGCATGATCATGCAAAACTCGGTGGGGAATTCGTTCTAGAACAACAACGCGCTAAGTGAACCTCGGTTGCTATGGCGACATCCCGCCGCAATCATATGCGGTCATAACACACTCGGGCACGCTCAAACGCAAATCTCTGAACCAGACGACACTGTTCAAAATTGCGACGACTGTGACATCGGTGAATCAACGCTTGCAATTCGCAGAGAGGTCGTGTATGACGTCAGGGTGACTGGGGTCAGCGATCTTCAAGGACCCAACGAAAGGTAAAGCACTTTAATATTACGAATCGTATAACTCCAGTGGCTTCTCAAACTCTGCAGCCGGTAACAGAGTTTGGAAAACTTCAATTAATCAAAACAAACTATCCCTCGTGCGATGACGCAGCCTGTCTGAGCCGTGTGCGCGTCTTAGTTGCCTTTGCCTATAAGCAGGGCTTAAAGTCTGGGGGTCTCAGGGGGTCTCGGACCCCGCACTAATTTTAACGGATGGTCTGAGACCCTCCTCCACAGCCCTAGCATTAGTGAAATCAAAATCATATTTTGCAATAAAATAGCTTGTTATCAGGGATGGGACATTTGGGGATTAGCAATTTGAGGGCTGCGGGTACAGCGTGGGCAGAGGCAACAGTTGGGTATATTTTATGTCGCATTTAGTAACATCTCGTCAGAACCCCCCCCCACCCCCACCACCACCACCACCTCTTGTAGGGACACCCCTCAACTTACGAGAGACTTTAAGCACTGCCTATAAGGAGGCTACCATTACTCAGAGACATTCCGTCTTCCCGTTTGTAACATCACTCAACAACAACGACCGGATCTAGACCATGTGTATACCTTCATTGTATAAAACACCTCCAAATTTGTTGCAGGAACCGGTTTGGCATCCTTGTCAAGTTCGCATCGGATGTCCAGCAACTCATCCACTACGAGCCCGTGTTCACGGTTAGGCCTAGTTTCGCCCGTTTCTTTCTTATTGTGCGTATATTTGACATTGTTAGCAGTAAGCGTCATCTCTCGGGTCGAATTTCCGGTTTGTCCGGCGGCCACAAAGCTTTCCTGCTTTGTAACAGTCTACGAAAAGTGTTAGCGCGAGCTGGTACACTGGCTGTCTCCTGTCCCGCGATGCGCTTGAAAGTCAGTTCAACCAATGAGAAAAACGGAATCCGTTCAATTTAGTCAGTTCAACGAATGAGAAGGGTGGACGCGGTATCATGCTCCGATGGTCATCCGGTCTCATCGGTAAAACGGCAGGCGTCCACACCTCTTGCCGCTGATACCACGGTACAGATCAGGACTCTCTTCGTTGGCTGAACTGACTAGAGGGAGACCAATGATGATGTTTGAGTGCATGGCGGATACATGCAAGAACGCCTGAGATACGAGAAGGCCCCGCTAAGTCTGCATCTTGGCAAGGGCGTGGGTACAGTCACCGACAGATATGCAGGGCGTGGCTTATGTTTACGTTTCACAGCGATAGCTGTTATGGGCTCTTCCCACCACTGGAAATGACGTCCGTTTTGTTGATGCTGTAGTAGATGTAGCTGTAGTCGTTGTTGATGTTGTAACTGGCGATGTAGGGCGTCCGTCGTCTTTGTTGTCAAATTCTTGAAAAAGATCGCCTGTCGCCTACTGAAATCGAACCCGGGTCCGCTGCGTGTGAAGCGGGAGAGTTACCACTAAACCACGCCACAGTTTTTTTTTATTGCCATATTTCGGCAGTGCACGAAAAACAGAACCAAAAATACATTTCACTATAGCTTTAATAACCCGCTCTAAACTTAGGGTTTCTGTAGTACCCAATGCCCATTGCACGTACTGGTAAAACAATGCTGTCGTAGCACTGTCGGAGACAAGACTCGTGTCGAAAACGCGCTCACGCGAACAGAAAAATTCACAGGGTCTCTTATGGTATCCCTACACGAGCTGTGCGTCGTCCGTCTTCCATGGCGGCGAATGCACTAATGACCTGCGGTCGGAGGGTTTGTTTGCCACACAGCGTTAGTTCCCGAGGTGGCCGCTAGGGAGCGCCACTCCTCGATCTCCTCCCCAATAAGAAAGGGGTCAGATACCGGTTACAGTTTTTCGAGACGTGTACGCAGAGATGATGTCGGACGGCTTTGTCCAGCGAAGGATGTTCCATATTATGCGCAGTCGGTGGAGGTACTGGGCTACCTGAGCGGCTACCTGGGCATCTGGCTGGGTCTCTGCTTCGCCACCGTCTCGCTCGAGGCTCAGTCCAGGCTCAGGGATCTCTGCTCCCGACGTCAACCTTCCGCCTGGTACGGTACCGCGTTATACTCATTGCCTAAAGCACGGCGTCGTCAAGTGAACCGCGAATTCATTCAACACCACTCGGCGCTCGCGTTAAGTTTCTTTTCAATGCACCCGTTTCATAATCTGCCGAGGCCAGATGGAAAGAAACTACGTTAAGGTGAACTGAATGCAAAAACATATAATATAGTAAATAAAAAAATCTGGATTGAGTTTTTTTTTGAATGAAGTACCTCGATCTAGTTTAAGTTTATTGTAGTCCTATTGACATACTTGTCGTTTAGTATACTTCGTATCACTCCGATCCGAGGCGCTATTCAAAAGTCGCAGTCATTTATACTCCGGGACAAGTTTCTGTTGCAGTGCAGTCAAAGGCCCGGGAGCGCGAGTACTCGCTGAGCATCTTGAGCGCCGATTACAGTTGTGCACGCGCACTCGCCCTCTCATCGGAAGTGCCACAGAAAGCTGTCCCCACAGCCTTCAAAAGGGTCCATTACTTTCATGAACACCCACTCCTGCGCACTGTACTTGTCATACCCAATTCACTCGCATCCAGACATTTAGACTTTCTTTTACTTCCGAATGCATCACCTAATCCTGCTCCGGTTTACTACTACCAGCTAATCTCCCCTTTTTGTCTCCTAAAACAGTCAAAACGTTGCGCTTCGAATGACACTTCGTTTGCGATACACGTGAACTATACGGAGACCAAACGCCCGAAAGCGGGCTTCACCTTTAAAAGACTACTACTGCGGCGAAGCCATCTTTCGGTAGCGTTTGCGCGGCGGCGGGACAGATTCCGCCGCGGAAGAGGGGTAAATTGGCCAGTAGAGTATTACTGTCAACCGGGGGTAATTAAGGCCGATTACGTACCGGCGATTCTCCGAATTCAGGCCCCTGTAACGTCTTCCAACAATTGTGTGGCAAAAGCACGCATCATCTCGCGATCAGCGAATAAAAGCACTTGAAATACGAGAAAGATAATAGATGCCGTATTTAGAGAAAGTCGTAGACTTAAAAACGACGCCAGCTGCTTCATAGTAGACTACGAAGCTATCCCGAAACTCTCAAATATACAAAATGAAAATCGAAGATAAGATGGAGAGAGAGATAAGTTCTTTATTATGGAGATGTTGATATTAATCACCCACTCAATTGTTACAGGTCCTTCAAATGTAAACACTAAGAAAACACCAAATTAAAAAGGAAACAAAAACATAGTTTTAATTACGTGTGACACACATGTTACAACCCGCCTCTCCCGAAAAGAGCGCAATATATACGTTGCGAGACTCATTTTGAGTTAAAAGTCATTCAGAAAATGTTTGTATTTCGAGACGTCGAGCGCGAAATAGAAGCATATTTCTAAATCTGTCCTAACTCAAAATTACTAATATTTCTCAACGTAAATATTGCGTTAAACAATTTTACAGCTGGAGCTGTTAAGGGCTAGGTTCCCCAGGATCGTGTCCGGTACCAAACAAATGTCGAGACAAAACTCTGGACAGCTACCGCCATCTATGAGCGACGGCGGCAACCAGACAACCGGCTTGCCGGCCTCGCTCATAGATGGCGGCAACCTCAAATTCTTTAGGGAATTTTTCGAGGCGTCGTCGTACATGTCGTCCTGAGGTCGTCCTAGAAGTCCTCCCTGAGGTCGTCCTAGAGGTTGTCCTAGAAGTCGTCCTAGAGGTTGTCTAGAAGTCGTCCCTAAAGTCCTTGAGGTCGTGCCACCATAGTACAGCTTCGCTGGTCTTCCTTCTTCACCAGAGTGGAAAGGCTGAACGTTTTTTTTTTTTCGGGGGCATTTTATTTTCTTTAAACATACTGAATAATAATAATAATATTAATAAATGTCGGGGTTTTATTACGTGTCTTTTTCTGCTCCGCGTATCGCGCGCCCGATCGCTGAATCACATGGAACTTTCTCGGTACGTCATTGGTTCGGACAACTTGTTCCGACTTCATCTTGGGATATTCTACAACAAAGGCTCTTGGATTTCGGGGCATCGGATTAGAGGGGCGCGTGGAGCGAACACTTGCGCTGCAGAGCGCAGGGATCCTGGATTCCATCCCCGCCCCTACCCATTTCCGTCTGGTTGAGCATCGTACCGGTGTGCGGTCGTGTGTCACTACTGTGCGAAACACGTTAAAAAACCCAGATTTGCAGTGGTTATCGCACTGGCTAAATTTTGTATCTACAGCTAGCTGAGACACCAGATACCCACTGGGGCTGATTAACTTCCCGCCGTCTAGACACAACGCAATTTTCTTGGACTTGAAAACAAACGAGGCTAGCAGACTCAGGCTTTTCGACGATGATCATAGCGACGCCTTTTTCGTTTCTGCAGGAGTAGGGACATGTGGCGACGGTGGATGCACTTCAATGCCGAAGTTTTGCGCCGGCAAGGACTTATCCGCCGCAGGTGAGGGAGTTCAAGCTGTGCACGAGAAATTAATGCAAAGATTGTCGATTTCTTTCTTTAATGCATTATTACACTTGCGCGAAGTCATCACATTGAGAGCTTCGCGAAAATGTGGTTCACCCACAACGGCCTTACAAACCTATCGGAACCTTCGACCTAAGCGTTTCATGATTTATACGGGTACCGTATTAAATTTCAAATCGCCGCTCGAAACGGCATTGTGTGAAGTCATTCATACGAACTATGACAACTGACGTGCGGCCTTTAGGTAAACTAGGGCGAGCTAGCTCGTTTAAATTGCGCGGCTTTCCTTTCATTTTTTTTTTTTTGTTTGAGCGATTGTCATGTAGATCAGCTTCACAGCTCGCCTAATCACCTTTTATCTTTTCCTTTCAGACGCTGGGCTGCAGCGGTGGTGCCTTTTCCGAACTGAACGGGGCATCTGATAACAAGCCTGCACTCCAAGCACCCTGAACACCGCCTTTAGCCAATAGCATTTCGTTGTCTCACTTGGGAGCTTCGGCATAACCATATTCACAACAAAAAATAAATAAAAAGCCCCCCCCCCTTTTTTTTTTGAGGACCTTAAAGATGTTTTTGGGAAGTGAAAAACATATCGTTCATTAATTTTTCCAGTAAATTTAGCAGGGAAATTCACGTCACGGTTTTAAGTCGCGATGTCACGTGACCCGAATTTCTCCGCTGAATTGAGCGGAAAAAACGACGCCAGGCGACGTGATCACCTGGTGTGACATTAAGGGGTCAATTCGTGGTGACACGTGGTACCCTGATGTCATGTGACGTCACTTTCCCCGATAAATTTAGCGAGGGAATTTCTGAAATTATAGGGGGTTGTTCCGAACGGCCTGTTCTGAATGGCGTTTATGTGAACCGCAATAGTGCCATTCACACATACGCGATGACGTCTTCAACTTCGTGGCGCGCATTGACTTTTCCGTCGTCTAATGAAAAAGAAGACGATTTTTTCTGTCTTTTCTCCATCTTTAGAAAGGTAATTTTTTATTTTTTTTCGGGCTTCGAAGGTGGTAGAGCTTCCAGTTTTTCAGGTTGCTGAAAAGATATTCGAGTCAAAATTAGCATTGTCTGCGCATTTTGCAACGACAATTTACGATGCAGTCAACAATGCACCATATTAAATAGGAAGACTGAATCATGGTGTTTTCTAATCTCTCCAAATATTGTCCATTCGACCTTTCGCGAAACGTACAACGCCCTACAGCGGGCACCGAAAGGTATTCTTGGTAGGTAAGCGAGCGAGAGCGGGCCAACATCTTCCAACACACCCGCAACAAAATATTTTACTAAATACATTTCACTCCGCGAAAATGAAATGGCCTCGGCGCGAACAGGTTTTACGTAGTTCGAGCGGCAAAAGGCGCCGGGGCCTCAGGTTTCCCATTTGAAGTGGGAGCGGTGGCTGGCGACATCTATCGTAGTGAGCCTCTCTAACGCCAGTCCAGGCATTCGTCTCGGTACGTTAGCGAATCCGGTACCCGCGATGTCCGGCGGTTCAAACCAATCCGCAAAACGTCTCCCGATCAAATCCGGGAAAGAGCGACGTCAACGGTGACGTTTTCCGGGTCCCGCATTCCGGGTAAAAGTTCAATATATTTATCCAGTGTTGGGTAAAGTACATCTTAAAAGTACTTTAAAGTTAAGTACAAATAAATGAGAGGTGACATACTTCAAGTACTAAGTACACTGGGTGAAGTGTACTTGAAGTAAAGTACTATAAATATAAAGTACTTTCAAAGTAAAATGCAAGTACTTTTGAATGCAATCTTTCGTGATGCCCTTTCATTACACTATAGACTATACAGTCACTTTTTAACTGGTATGCATTGCCTCAGGGGCAAACGGGGGTGCGTCACTTATTTTTGGAAATTGCGGCGAATAGTGGATAAAATCAAGTGGCCGCAGAGTAGTTATTTTCGGAAAGGGCGCCAAACTCAAAAAATCCCTTCAACTTCGGAATCTGGCGAGGCTTGGGACCGACTTGTTGCACCAAGGGGGTTAAATGTACTAAGAGAGGGCATGACGTCAGTCCCGTAGTGAATGAGTGTCCTCTCCATAACGAAAAGCAGTGCGTGTGCAGGCGAGTTGCTGGTGATAAATAATCTTACTATGACACCTGATAATGTGGTGCGGAAAAATTAAGGAGCTTTAAAGTCGAAGGAAGATACAACAGAGGAGAATGTATCAAAACATTGAGACGCTCTCCTTTGTTGTATTTTTTTTTTCGACTTTAAAGTTCCTTAATTTTTCGCTCCACGGTCTCCAGTGTTAAATTATAATTAATTGTCCTCTCCCAATATTTTTAAGCATCCTCGCTCGCGCTGAACAAGCGCGAAGTAGCGAGGGTTCGAAAAGGTACGGGATAGCCGCCTTCGATAACAATCGGAGCGATGCGTCGTCTGCTTGTGTTTCTGGTGAGTGTAGAATACCCCTCCCAGTATTTCTTCAGAGTTGAGAAAGCATAATTTTGTTATACAAATTTAACAATACCAAATTTCGGAAATGTACTTTGAGGTCGGGAGTTGTACTTTCGTTAAAAGTACCAGAAAAAAAATACTTAAAGTACAAGTACATAGTTCAAGTAAAGTACACGTTTTCTAAACCTACCTAAAGTAGTACTTTAAGTACAATGCACCTAAGGTCCTTCCCAACACTATTTATCTCAGCGGCACCCGGACAAGCAAGGAGAACGGCGGATGTTCACAGTGCCAATCGCTTTCCCGCTCAACCCTGTTGTCGCCGGCGCGCTGGCTGTCTCTCCAGATGGTCCACATGATTCCGCACACATTCCCCCAAATCCTGCCTGCATAAACTATTTAAATAAAAAAAAAGAAGAAAAACAACAAGTTCTGTTCTTTGCATTATTCCGGGCGCCATTTTGCGGGCTGGTTTGGACGTAACGAGTTGGGACCGCTCCCCGGATTGCCTGCGGTAACCTCTCCCTCGCAGCTGGAACATGATGCGCATGCCTTCTCTCCGATGAGGCACACCCACCGTTAGGGGAGGATTGGATGCTGTATGCGCGCTGCTTAATGCAAGTGAGACGGAGTGAAATGCAGTCCTCCAGTAAAGTATTTGATGCAACTGCGCTAGCCCTACGCTCTTTCAGTGTCACGTGGCTAACTCTGCGAGAGCAAGGAGTTTACAGGAAATTCCCACAATTCATTGGGTGTCTCGCGCGCGACCTTCTTTTAATTTTTTGCAGATTTATGCGAAAAAGCGGCGCGATGGTAAAAGGGTTACAACACGAGGTTATAAGACACGTCCCATACCGATTTTACTAAGACACCTTCATTCTAGTCAGGGGTAGCCTGCATAATGTTTTAAAGGTCACATCATTCATGCTTGTCTATTTAGTGAACAAAACTTAAATTGTAATGAATACCGCCTGCCATCCCAATTTGGTCGCTCTCAAAATAAAAGAAGTTACAAAATGAACCCAGAGTATCTCAGATATAGACTACTTGTCAGGCTTTACATGCACAGTGTATCACTCTTCCTTAGCCTAATAAACACACATTTTGACACACAGTGCTATCAGCGATTCTGCCACCACCAGAGATATGCACATAGATGTTTGGAAGCTACTATGCAGTTTTCATGACTGCAAAGATGACGAACTCATTTGAGTACAATGGAAGGGCCTGCAGTGCAGATTGCATTTATGCATCATTGTCCCATTACAAAGGCCACAAGGATGAAAATACTCCCTCCTAATTTCGAAGTGAAAGAGAAAAATAATTAAAGACAAAGCTCCTAGCACCCCACATCATGAAAACACTGACTGAAGGGCTGTTCACAAGGGCAAAGATTTTTTTTATCTGTGATATCTACAGAACGACTTCCTGCGATTCGGGCTCGGCTCCTTTCTTCACTCTTCTCAGCTGCGGGTAGTAATCCCCATAGTTGTAGTGGCGGAACGGTACTTGGTACTTGAGCAAGCCTGAAAAACATTGAGGCACTCGTGAAACAAAAAAAAAAAAAAAAGAATGAGAAGGTTAAGCTATTACAGAGTCGGTTTGCTCTAATTTATCGTTAACACGGTTCACACAGGAAGATCACTCACCCAAGTCTTTGGCTTTCAAAATTTCCAGGTCAAGTTCGTACTGCTTTTTCCGGCACACGCCTGTGACGGGCAAAGAGAGAATAATAATTTTTGCGCTGTACATAAAGCACGGGGAAAGTAAATTTTTGCGGACACTCAAAAGGCACTATTTCCTATGTCTCTAATTAATAACCATTGTCTAAAAAGAAAAAAAAAGAAGAGACATGTTTTGCAGATAAAGTTAGACCACCTTTTGCCCTTGCATATATACAGTTATAGTACTGGCATGGTGCCCGGAACCTGTCTCTGTCTGGTTCGTTTACAGCGTCGTAAAAAGTGGCCCCTAAATATCCGCCCGATGACGTCGCAAGAGTGACACGTTGCCTGCCTGCATCACGGTGATGTCGCAGCGGCGGTGGGACATGGGGCAGACGCCTGTCCCGCTGCGGGTCGCTCTTCACCTTGGCAGTCCATGGAAGCTACTGCAGCCAGGAGCTGGGACACCGTAACGGCAACACTCGCATTCGCTCCTACTTTTTCACCAGGACATCTAGCACCAACCGCAAGGATCGCGACATCCAACAGCACGACACTTCCGCTCCCGTGACGCCACTCATTGCCACTTCGGGACCATCTTTGTTTTTTGGATGGGACAGGATGCAGAACACACTGGTTAAAGACTAGTACTGGGCACCTCTCAGAGGAGATATTTTTCTGCTAAACAGACCTGTTTTGATCGGCTTCATGATTTCTCCAGTGTACGGAGAAATGAACTGCTGGAGCAGCTTGACGTTCTGCAAAGGAGAAACACAATTGTCCAAACGCTTGGCCCGACTGGAGAAACCGTCCTTAAAGGGGGACCAACAGAAATATTTTTCCGCCTGGCGGAAAGTCCTCCTCGCTCTCTTTCTTTCCCTTTCTCTCTTGTATCGTAGCACGGCGAGGCGAGGGGAAAGGTCCCCTTTGCGCCGGCTTCTTCTGAGAGGATAAGCCGAGAAAATCCCCATTCTGAGCGACGGGCGATGGGTGCGGCAGCAGCGACCTCGTGACTTACAGGTATCTTCAGCTCCTATCGCGTAATCTGCCCTTTTTTTCGGGGGGCGCTCGCCAAGCCTAGCCCCTCGGGTGTAGGTTTTACGAGTTTTACGGAGCTGCAAGGCTGCGCCCACGGAGTCACCGAATTTGAGCTGTCAAAGTTGTTTAATTTAGCCGTGGCAAAGTAAACGCATACTTGGGAGCTGCGATACATCCCCGCACCCATTGAAGGAACGTTTCATAGATATTCTCGGCTGATCAAGGAGTTCAAAAGACATGCGCGAGATGTGGTGACTCGAATATGTAAGGATGACTTACATGTTCACAAAACATTCCATCTTAAAAAAAAAAAAAACGGCTTATTTCTCTCAAACTTGCCTCAAATCGGGATTGATGGAAAAGAAAGCTATGTACCAGGTGCTGGCATCCTGTAGAAGGTTTCTGTTTTTTAGCAGCGAGCACAAATTATTGTGTGCGTAATTCACACTAACGATGGCGAACGAATGTAGATGACACTCATATTTACACATCCCAACAACCACATGAGGTGACAAGGCAGCAATGGTGTGTGTCGATACTAAAATTTTTAGTGGGTCGTTTTTAGCTCTTGGATAACCGTACCAATAAATAAGCTATAACCTTTCTGTAAGCATACTTTATCCAGTGCGACTATCGAGGCATGTTGTGTCATAGTTCAACGCTGCTTAAATCTGTGCGGCAGCTTAAAATTATTTTTGAAACATTAAACATAAAAAAATTAATCATATATAGCCATTTTTTTAAACATGAAATGCATTTGTAATTTGGCATTGCAAACGCATTTTAGTTAAACTGCCACACAGTTAGCACGGACAAACTATCGCCGGTCTTTCTAGTTATGTTTTCTTAGAAGTGAATGATGTTTAGAAAACTGTTAATGCAAATATCTCACCTAAGTGGCAGAGCTCAGTGCTAGAGAATACATGTTGCTGGGCAGAAATAGTAAAAAGCGCTGATGTCGCGTTCGGGCTAACAGTGCCACGTAATGTACGCATACCGCTACAATATCAGCGCAAGCATCATATGGCATTGGATTTATTACACAATTTGTTTTAATAAATGAAAGGTTTAAAGAAATCGTCGCAGCGCCTTGATTATCACAGCTGACAACGAGTTACACTTAATAACGGCTTTGGCTTGCTTTATCAAGTCATCAAAAGCAGTCATTTCCGTGGTTTCAGAAAAAGTGAGATTCAGGCTTCGCCGGAGATTGCTATGGTTACACACGTATGCTTTTTCAGTTCCATCTCGCATGCGCTTTTTGCTCAAATAAACAGGTGCATCTGACTTATCGCTCACCTTGGCCTTTAGCGCGTCTGTTAACAAGTTCTGAAACAGACAAAGCAAAAGTGATTTAATTAACTCAGGATTTTACGCTGAGCGAAATATTTACGATGTTCGAGGTTCCCTCGGTCGTCTTTTGTATTCAATTCCCCCTCCCCTCACCACCACTTCCCTTCTTCCAAATAAACAACGTAGATTATTTTATGAACCACCAGTAATAGAGCGTACTCGCAAAATGTCTATTTGGCGTAAGGAAGGCCTTCTTTTAATGTTCGAGCAATGAACTGGTCTTCTTACTGTGCATGACACAGCTAGCACGAACAAAATATTGATATTTTTACACAAGGGCCATGCAGAATTTAGTGTATAGGAACAAACTGATGCCTCGTAAGTTGGTGCCCAATGGAAGCAGTCTGTACCGAATCGCTTGCATAAAAATAAATAAACTTTTCAAATATAAAAAAAGAACACCACTTTTTTTTTGTGGGGGGGGGGGGCACTTATATTTACTGCTTTACTCCGTTACCGTTGATTGTGTAGCGGTATGCGTACATTACGTGACACTGTTAGCGCAAACACGACATCGGCGCTTTTTGCTATTTTCCCCAGCAATGTATTGGCTCGCACTAAGATCTACCGCTTAGGTTGGATACTCGCAATAACAGTTTCATAAACATCTTCAGTTCTAACAAGAAAAAAAAGTGGGAAACACCGGCGATCGTTTGTTCGTGCTAAGTGCGTGGCATAGGGTACCTGAAGTTTTTTTTTTTTTTACAATGTTAAATACAATTCTGTGTCACGTTAAAAAAAAATGGTCTTGCTTTAGTTTCTGTGAGACACCACAAATACTTCGAAGCGGCGGCCCGTGCTATAGTACCAATACAAGCAACGTTGAACCATAACGCGACACTCTAGACGCGCCAAAAAGGGGTTTAATATTGTATTTTCCGCTCCATAGCCGCACTCGATAAATAATGTTTAGAGCGAGTCTAGCTTACATTCGTTGGGGTACAGACCATACGGTTATCGAAGTGGCTAAAAGCGATCCACTAACACTTTCTAATATTGACATCCACCCTTGATGCCCTCTCACTTCAGGTGGTTGTTGGAATGTGTAAATAAGAATTTCATACATTTCGCTGGCCATCATGTTCTGCGAGTCAGGCACACAACAGGGCATTTTAGTAAATCGTCTTCAAAGGTCTGCTACCACTTCATGCGCGCGCTTCAGAGAATGCATCGAAGTGGCAGTGCGAGCTCCCGCTAAATATAGCGTGGCGTGCAAACATAGTCTGGTAAAGTTCTCCAATAATTTGTGTTCGGTGCTAAAAAACAGAGACCTTCTACAAGACGCCCGCACCTGGTACATAGTTTTCTTTTCCATGCGATCCCGATTTGAGGCAGGTTTGAGCGTGATAAGCCGTTTTTTTTTTTTTGAAGATGGAATGTTTTGTGAACATGTAAGTCATCCTTACATATTCAAGTCACCACATCTCGAGCATGTCTTTTGAACTCTTTGATCAACCGAGAATATCTATGAAATGTTCCTTCAATGGGTGCGGGGATGTATCGCAGCTCCCAAATATGCGTTTACTTTGCAACGGGCTAAATCAAACTTCGACAGCTCAAATTCGGTGACTGCGAGGGCGCAGCCTTGCAGCTCCGTAAAACCTACACCCGAGGGGCTAGGCTTGGCGAGCGCCCGCAAAAAAAAGGGCAGATTACGCGATAGGAGCTGAAGATACCTGTAAGTCACGAGGTCGCTGCTGCAGCACCCATCGCCCTTCGCTCAGTCGCTGCTGCCGCACCCATCGCCCGTCGCTCAGAATGGGGATTTTCTCGGCTTATCCTCTCAGAAGAAGCCGGCGCAAAAGGGGACCTTTCCCCTCGCCTCGCCGTGCTACAATACAAGAGAGAAAGGGAACGAAAGAGGGCGAGGAGGACTTTCCGCCAGGCGGAAGAATATTTCTGTTGGTCCCCCTTTAACGACAGATGGGAATGTCGAAACACTCACTGTATGGTGCACCACCAGGTATTCGTCCCTGCATATTGGACATGGGTTCCCTGTAAAGATTTGTCCAGCTCTCTGCAGAAAAAAAGTTCCCCGGAAAGCGTGGAGGTTAAGCCACATACATCAAATCTCAAAAATGGTTTCAGACACTTTTCGAGGTTTCCGACCGAAACAAATTGGAGCGTGTACTTGATGCTAGGACAACAACAGCAGTAATGACTTGTAATGGCTACTGCCATTTTTACCAGAACCTCATGCAGCCTTGTTTTGAACTATGCTCGCAGTACAAACTTTCTCGTGTGTCATGCAACAAAGCTGTAATTACGGTTGAGAGCAGTGAAACACCAGATGGCACAAGTTACTGCTAAAATCAACGAGAGTTAGGGCCACTGTCAGCATGTTCATACGATCTGAGGATGTGCCACACTTGCTGCAGCAAAACTTACAATGCAAGTCGCCCGTGTTTTCGGAGGAGGAAACTGTCCCTTGAAGTTTCGGCGGTAATTTGTCCAGACAGGGTCATTGCCATACGTGTCCTTGTAAGCTGGTGATTTGGAACGGACAAAAAACCACACTTGTAGATGACAACTGAGAAAGTCCAGAATTTGGTAAACTACTCGCTACAATTTAAATGCACAAAGCAATGAGAAAGGAAAACCAGCAGAGCTTTGGTATCTCTTGTTCAAAGTATACTCATGGGATTGATTGCATGCGGTTTAGTTTATTCGAGATAAAGTAACCCATGCTTAGCATTCTGGCAGCCACAGTCAGATTGTAGACTCTTCGGCCGCGCGTGCTGCCTTCATCGACAGGGGTAGACAGTGGAGACAATGAGTACAAATTCGTCAATGTGGAATATTTTCTGAGGCATGAAAACTGGGGCATTTGGTGTATGCCTAGGTAAATAAACATGAAATGTTACGTCATGACCCTCGTGCCCAAACACACTATTTAATTCCATGAATCTCGGGGATGACCCAAATAATAGATAAATGCATTACAGCAGGTGTGGGGATTGGACCCAGGGTCCCTGGGTTCTGCAGCGCATGCTTTCGCTCCTTGTTACCCCAGCTACGGTGCGCTAACGGACTTGTCCACCGATCCCCTCTATCCCGCAGTGGCAAAACAGAAGCTGCTGAGGAAAGCTCCTCCTCTCAACAATCTCGTCCTTTTCTTCTTTTCTAGGGAAATATGTTGCAAGCCCCACACGGACCAACCTTTGCTCTCCAGATAGAGGATGCTCGTTTCCGGCGGGTGCAGAGTGACCTTCTTGCGCTTCAAAGGCTCGGATGTTTCCTCCACCTCTGCGTCACCGTTGGCGGCCTCGCTGTCTGCCGTCGCCTCCGGTTCCACTTTGCAGCAGTTCGCTGTGGACGTCGACACATACCTGTTTGCCTAAAGGGTGTGGGAAAGAAAAATAATTTAGTAGGGTACGTTGTTGGGCTAGTTGGTTCATCTTTTTTTTTTTTTTCGCGCTATTTTATATGTTTAAAAAAGTAAATAACGGTTTTAGTTTTAAATATACACTCCCGCAAAAAAATTTTGTCACCCAGTAAGGTAATGGTCTAATATCTAGAGTGAAAATCAAGTGAGAATGGGAAAACCAAACGTATCGGCAGCGTTACTACTAGATTCAGCTTCACGAAGCATGCTCCTGGATCGGATGCGACTGCAGCCCGATCGCTCACTCACCGGTATAACGTTGGGCTGAGCAGGAAATCTGTAAGAGTACGCAGAGAAGGTTCTTTCGTCAGATTTGCACGTATTTTGTGCATTTTCCGGCACATTTCTAAAAATTGAACAGAAAGGACCGATACGCCGCGAAAACCTTGTGAACCACATAAGCGCCGCCATTTTAAAACTGTATCCCCGAGGCAAATTGTACTTATAAATTATTATTGTCACAAAATAATTTAATTATGCATTATTAAAATATATATATTTATTTCATGCATCTTAAAGACACAGTGTGGTATTGTAGTTAGATTTTTTAAATTAAGTTATTGTAACCGCACCTTTGTCACGTGACATGCCCTATTCTTGAGCTCGTGAAGGTAGGTGTCGGACGTGCGTTCCATTTCTTCTCTGAAAAATGCTAAATCTTTTAGCGTATGTTAGCGAACTGTTCTGTTCGGCGTGTGTCGTGTGAGAAACAGCCTAGCTTATGTGTTTGTGTTTTCTCTTTACAGAGTATCGACACGCCACTCGGGAGTTTCGTGGTCTTCAAGCGCCTTCCGGAAGATCTTGTGGAATTGAGAAGAAAAAAAAATTCAATTCCTTTGTCACGGCGTGGATACTAGGGATCTTCTCATCTTAAAAATATATGGTCAACTTGTTTCTTTAAGTTTTCATAAAGCTACAGCCAGCATTAAAAGAAAGCGGTTTTATAAAGGTGGCATAAAATGAAAAGGTACGCAATGCTTTGGTATTTTCCATCGTACTTATCAAAGCCTTCTCTGCGATCTCGCTTTTAGTAAAGTTCCCAAAAATGCAGTGTAACGTGCTGTTATCTTTTCTAAATTGTGTAACGCTCTAGTCTTGTTCGCCCGGAATGTGAAATGGGCCTCAAAGCTGCTTAAGCCTCCCGAAATGTTGCTTATTTAAAAATGCGGCGCTACAGTGCTGAATTAAAACAGCGAGCAGCTGCGAAAAGTATAAGTTCGAGGGCTGCACAGCGAGCCTATTTACGTAAGATGCGCTATCCCTAACCGCGTTTAAAACGTGGTTCAAGATGGCCGCCGGATGCGTCTCCTTCCTCGCTGAAGAGTACAAAATGGCGTCCGGCCGCCTGCTACGGATTGTCGCATTCCGATCCAAGTAGTCGCGAAACTAGACCCGCGTGTTACGTCATCACAGAGTCTTGACGGCACGTTCGGAAATATGGCGTTTTCAGCTAGCGCTTATGAGGCGTGAATAGAAAGTGGTTGTTTCGTCCAACGTCGTGTCGTTTTCCCGCTTTTCAGTACGTGGACGATGTCGTACAAGAACAGCTGATAGCCGCTCCAACTTTTCGCGTTCCAAAGCAGTCTTGGGCACGATGGTGAGTCATGTTTGGTCGTACACACGATGCATCACGTGTTTCTTGAGTTTTCGACAGTGTTAGTGGGCGGGCGCCTTGTATGTTTCGTTTTATTTTCTGTCTCGGAATCGTTTCCTTAGTTTATTTTGGGACATCGTTCGGAAGGCATTGACCTTCCGTAAGCGTTTACAAACCTAATGGTCACGGAAAGACGGGCCAAGTGTGCATAACTGTTGGGGCAATGCAATTCTGTAACAAAAAATAGCGCCTCGAAAGATCGCTTCTGCTCGATTGTTTGGTTCTGTCTTTATGAGCAAGCCGGAATGTTTGATATTTGGTGAGGTCAGAAAACAAATATACTTTGTGGTGTTTGTTTTCCCTCCTCATTTCGTCTTTCAATCTTCGAGGTATGAAACGATGGGGTCACTGACCTTTGCCCCCTTTTGGACCTTCATAGGGTGTGGTTTCTTTAGTGCCTAGACTTTCATACTATTGTTTGATTACTTTGTTGAAACTTGCAATCACATTTATTCATGCACAAAACTTTCTATATTGATTGAACTACGAAAAGAAATAATGTATGCAGCTTAGGAATCAAGCTTTGCAATGACAATCTCGGCCTGCATCGTTTTTATGAATTATCAGATGCCCTCTCATTTCAGAACCACTGAGGTGTAATGGTAGGCCAAATAACTAAATTGCAGTTAGTGTGGAGGCAGCTTGGACCGGGAGGAAATATTTTTACAGTGGAAGAGTAAAGAACTGACTGACAGCATCTCATAACTCTGCTAATAACTATTCAACCAGCCTTCTCATATGGAGAACTACAACCGCCACAAAACCACCTAACATCTTGTTTTTCAAGGTCGTGCGCCTTGCTCTTATCACAAAACATACTAAGTGAAGCCACCGGTAAAGCACAACCACCTTTCGGTTTAGACAAAAAACCTTCCAGTCTGCTCCCTTCCACTGTAAATGATTTTTCAAGTTAAAATCATCATGATAAGATCAGATAACTATCACTGCAGAAATGAAACTGGATGTTGCTAGTTCTTTTAATGTCGTTTTCTGACACTCTGCTCTCTGTAACTAAACTAAGCCTTCATGGTGCTTCTGTTGTGTCAATATTTACAAAGTGAAGTAACACAGTCTAATTATTTTTAACATGTAGCCTGAGAAAATGCAGATTTCAGTCAGTCTGAGTAAGATTTGGATTTCTTAGCCTGTCGCTACAAATTTGTTTTATGGGGATGGGTTTGGGGAGTAGTACACTTAGTCGAGTCCTTGTGTAGAAAGATGTTTAAAAAGTTTTTTTAAGGCCTTGAATTTTTATAGAGAGGATGCATTAGAGGGCAATAGAATGGGGGCTATGCAAGACGGCGGGATGAAGGAACCGGGACATAGCCGCCTGCTGCGATTGGTCAGCGCCATGCCGCTGACCAATCGCAGTGGACCAACAAGTATTACATGCACCCCTGTGTCGACCATCACGTGTTCTGTTCCATTGCTCTTAGTGGCTCACGGGGGCTGTAGCTCTAATTTATTGCCAAGTTATGCTGGAAAAAAATAGTGCACTGCCTGTATGTGGAGCGAGTGGAAGTCCGGAATTTTTAAACCTCTAGAACAGGGGTCAGCAAGCGGGCGGCATGTGACTCTTGGATGTGGCCCACAAGCATCCCGCGGCTACAAGCGCTACAAGCGCCATGAATGATTTTCATGTTGTCGATTCACTTCCGCTCAAGCAGAAACTTGGCTCATATACCGTGTTCACACATTTTGCACTGTTTTCTTTTGGACTGAGTATTACATTGTCTAAATATTCGCTTCACTTTACATAAATCAACCTCAACGGCAATACTACTGCTAGGCTATTATGCGTGCGCGAGCTCTTTGCTCAAGGAGGCGCCTCGGCTGCACAAATTCTCTGTCAGCAGGAACAGCTGCCAAAGATGAAGATAAAGCTATGAGCTTATGCTTTTAGCTGTCGAAATATACCTTTAAGATACATGTATTTTCTTATTGAAAAATCGTCGGGGAAAGCAAGAACTGCAGATCTTTCTCCGTGCCTGTTGAGTCTAGTGAATTGTGCGACCAGGCAAGGACTATGCTTGCTCTCGTTTTATTCAAAACTGCCAACACATTGGTGTTCGAAATCTTGTTAGAACGTTGAGTGTGGGCCCAAAGTAGTCGTATATGCAAATAAAAGCTAAAGATGGCAAAATGGAGAGCTTAAACAAAGCAGAGAAGGCAAGGGTTCATCTCTAGAAAATCTGGGGCAGTCTGCTGCTTTGCAACGTAAAACATCATTGCTGTTTTTATTATTTTTTGTCCCAAAACAGCAAAATATTGCTTCCCCGTTGGCCCTCAACCTCAGAACTATGGTCACGAATAAGATGAGAGTGGTGGGGTGTCTCATTGTCTCCTGTCGCACGTGCACACACGAAACTCACTTGACGCTGAAGTTTTATCGAAGGTAGGAAGCTTGTGCTGGGGGCCGGTCTGCTCTCATTCTGTTGGTGACTGTAGTGAATTTTGCCCTAGTTTACGGGCTGTTTCCATTGTCCAGCCACCAGAAGTTGGAGGACCCTAGCTAGGTTGGACTCGATAAAACTGTGATATGTGGCTCTTTTCTCTGTTAAAAGCAGCACGAGATCGGAGTCTTGTCACATGACCTATCTAGATATTAAAAGTATTTGTCATACCTGATAGCTCTTTATTATGAGGTATAACACCTCCGACGCTAATGTCAAGTTTTCAAATGAGTGCAGACATGAGAGGCATACTTGAAGTGAGGCAAGTAAAGGAATGAAAAATGATATGCCTCTGTTCCCACATTAGCAGTGCAGACTTAATAGAATGGAAAAATAAATTAACTGGGCAAATACCAAAGCGATATTGGGGGAAGCACATTGCCACCGACAGAATCAAGGACTGCATTCACGGGGATGGGCTATTTCTCTTTATTCTGCGACAGACATTGCTGTCTTGAACTTGGTTAACGAAGGCAACCAGTTCAAATGAGGTGGGGAGGTCAATTCAGCTCAGTTTTCATTGTGGCTCAATGACTGTTAGCTTCACTGCATACCTCCAGTCGATCATGACAGGCCATATTAAAGTTGGGAATGCTTATGTGACGAGGGTACTTGTCCCTGCATTGTAATGTGTGTTAGTTTCGTGCAGGAAGTTTTATGTATTTCCAGTATAGAAGGGAAGTTTATTATCGTTGAAGGCCGTGGTACGTTCTTGCATTTGCACCTACTTCTACTGAAAGACGTCGGAACCAAAGCCGAAAAGTTGTCAAAAAAGAAAGTGGATGTCCATGCCATCTCAAATTGTTCTCAAAGTGAGGAGAAAGTGGCAGCCTTCTGTGGTGCCATTAAACGCCACTAAAACAAGTTACCTTTTTGATAGTAACAGACATTACCATCATAGTTCGTACCTTCTACTGCATCGGGCTTTAATTGTATTTTCTCAAGACAACAAAGTACCTAAACAAAAAAGCCAGAGTACCTAGAGTTCCAAATTTTGTAAAATAAAAGAAGCAATCAGATTTATTCGTTTTATTACAACTGTTTTTTTCCAAGGCTGCACATACAAATACAACATTGCCAGGCTATAAATGAAGGATTGTGGCAGTTTCAATCTGGAGGCTTGGTTGCCATGATCAGCAGTTTGTGCACTTTTCATTTGAGCAGTCATAGGGTCTAGCTAGGGTTTAGTTTTTATTTTACCTAAATGGCCTAGCCCCACTAGAACGACAAACAGAAACAACTGACACTGACAAGCCTTGTGCAGGATGCGCGTGAAGGCATCTGTGGCAGGCTCTAGAAGTAAGCCGCTCGGGCTTACTTCGAGAGCACCGAGTGACTGCAAGCCTGCCGAAGGTACAGGATAGCCTCTGCTCAGCATTAATTTTTGAAATTTTTTGTGACGTGATTGTTTCGCCAGAGTGCGTACTCTGCTACACCCTGCCACATTTCACCAAGATGTAATTTGCACCAACATTGTACTAGAAGCAAATTATTCTATCGGCACGAAAACTGGTAGTTCTTGTGTCAGGGGTATTCACAAGGGGATTGCTTTTCGGGGAGGGATGTGCATGAAGCTAGTGATAGATAGGCAGGACTAGCGGGTCTCCCTCACCGACTCCAGCATTCACGTGTACGGCGGGGAGCTGAGAGGTATGTCAGTTTTATCAGACATATTTAGCAGTCATATTCTTGACAAAACTGTACTCGCTGACAAGAGTAGTAAAATGGAGGCATTCATGAGTTGGCTACATGTGATAATTAGCCCCGAGAGCGAACACAAGCGTCGCTGCGGTCGCCGTTCCCTCATTGGGTGAGGTGTACCGTGACGTCAGGCGGAGGACTCCGCTCCGCGATCTCGCATCGGCTTGCTTCCCAGCACCGGTTTCCTGGTTTGGCGTTGTGTGCCGCAAGCTCCTCGAGGAGCTGGGCCTCGTTTACCCGGTGTACAAGACGTTGAGTTAGGCCGATATTGACGTGCTTCCGTACATGTTATAAGCCTGCTTGTCCCTTTTACCTTTAAAATGGGGTTACAAATCCCTCAAGCTATCGGCGGAGGCGATTCCGCCAATGAACCTGCTTGTCTGTCCGCACGACACAAGGCAATCTTGCGAGGGGTCGGTGAACTGTTTCTGACGTTGGAATTCTATTCCTTGCATGTTCATGATTTAGGACGATATTACGTCCCGCTTTCAAGGCATTTGAAGTGGCATTTATATCATGGGCCTTTGGGTGGTCGGCAAATTAGCTCGCGACCCGACTCTGCGCTGCCACTCTGCATGCGCTGGTTCGCAGATGTTTGAAAGGCCCTGCGTTTGATGATCTTTGAAGTGCTCGTGGAACAGGATTGTTTTACATAAATGTAGCTTCTTCGTGAATTAATTATATAGTTTATACACCTTCAAGCATATTTCCTAGAACATGCACAATTACTGGAAATTAGTTTGTATGGTAGCAGCAAAAATGGCTGAATCACCCCCAGTCGCCTGTATGATATGTATTGAACTGCGCAAAATATGGGCAGCAATGGTACCGTAATTTGGAATGTTTATACTTTTTCCTGACATTCTTTATTCCAGCCTTGGGCATTCGGAAAATACACCGTTTAGTTTGAACTGTCCTTTATTTGCAATTAAAAGAGACGCTGCTGCAGGTCCCCAAAAGCTTCCTCGGCCTACAAACTCCCTACAGCTGGACTCTCTGACAACGGAGGAAAACAGGCGTAAAAGCAAGCATTCGAACGTCTGTCCAGTGGTAGATGCAGCACTAGTTGCAGAAAATGTGGAACCTGTGAAGGGTGACAGTCTGCGTGAGAAAAACTTGTGGTATTTTAGCTTCAGGACAATTCGATTTAAGTAAAATCTCAATTTTAGGGCTTAAGGGACTAATAACGAGCGAGGCACCTTCGCTTACGTTTGTTATACATTACTTGAAGGTTCATATAAACAAGCCCACAGATACCACCCATGTAGTTCATTGAAATACTATCCGAATCCAGCAACGGTCAAATGCGAGAAATGTATATAATAAATGTACCTTGTTTTCTTACCTTGCCCCTGCACTTGGGCTGTCTTACTTGTAATTCTCTCCCCATGGCCCAGACTGTATTTAGCATGTTGCTCGAGCAGCATGCAGCTTTTCTGCTTTGGCAATCTTGTTTAAAAACAGATATAAAAAAAAATAGTATACATAACCTGCCAATTTATTGAGACCATCAGCAGCATTTGTTGTGCGAGATGTAAATCTATAGTGATGTTCCTGCAATTGTGGCCATATTTCTTTATTTTCATATACCAGCTGTGATGCATGCGTTGCCTGCCCTGTCAACCATGCCTGACATGTTGGTTGAAGTTTCGCCTGCAGCTACAGGCCATACCTCAATAAAGCCACAAATAAATATTTACACTTCCTACGAAAAACACGCCAAAAAAAAAAATTAAATAGAAACGAGCGCACCGACAGCTAGCGTCGTCACAGCCTCCACAGGGCAAGCGGGGCGAGTCGGGGAAATATTCTCTCCTCGCCGTGACGTCACCCCGGTTTGCCGTAAGCGGGGCGCCACGCGAACTTCGAGGCTAATAGCAGCAGCGCTGTTAGATGTAAAAAACAACAAACCGCTTCCTGCTTTTTAAAAAAAAAAAATGTTTGAATGGGCAGCCACAGCAGTTTTTGTTGACTGGCTAGGTGGTGCAAGCTACCACCTGTTATAAAGGGCACAGCCATTACCATCTATCCTCCCATTCATCCTTTTACTTTATGCTTCTCACTTCTCCTGTCTATAATAGTAAGCATGCCTGCTATACCTATCTGGAACATCAATTTCACAATTCTTTGAGTCCCCTCTATATACTTTGTCTATAATAGTAAAGGACGCCCTTTTCCCACTGCAATTAGTTGTCTTATTCTGCAGGGGTCACTTTGACGGGTCCCCAAGGGTTCTTAGAAACATCCATGCTTGAGAACCACTGGCCTTATTGGCATTGATCAATATGGAAGACACCTTTGAGTGCCTCGGACGATATGCGCAACAGCACAAGCCGCAAGTTGGACGATCCCGATGTTACCGCCGGTATCCCGCTGAGCAAAATCTGTGAAGAGGGTTATAGAATAAGACCATAGACACGCAAACAAACTGACGGCAATTGCAAAGAGATCTCCCGCCAAGGCTGTGCAGCCCGAGCAAGAGTTCCCCCATCTCTCTGGAATGTCTATGTCAGTGCAACCCCGTGCAAGGGCGTGACATCTTTACCACGTGATGCGCATCCCAGGAAGCAAAGGAGGCATTTCTTCCCCCTCGCGTATACCACTTATACTGCCAGGTGTGCCGGGTGTACAAAACAAGCATGCACAAATTTTCGGAACTCATGGTTATCATTTAGAATAACGTGGGATTTCATTCGATCTTTGTATTGAACACAAATATGTACTCAGAAGTTCCGTGGTATTTCTAATTGTTTGTGTTCAGTTCAGGCCGTTTGATTAGCCTCGTTGAGTGTGCTTCTTACTGTGCACTGGTGCGATGCAGAGGTGTGCCTGCGTAGTAGGTGCATTTTTTCATATCTCACTTTTTTTTGTAGAGCAGCCTTGTGTTAAGAGGTAACACTCCTCCAGGGTGGAATAGCGCACCGCCGTCCGTATGGGTATTTAAAGTAGAATTATAAGAACAGAGAATAGTACTTGGTGATCAGTAATGTGATGTCTACCTTGCAATAAAGTTTGAAAAATAGAACTATGGTTAGGCCATGACAGACTATGACATCAACACAAGTAGTGTACATCATTAATCAATTTTGGATTCTTAATTTTTTTAAGATAGTAGATTTACGGAGGTATGCTTGGCTATCTGGGAAAGATTGAGGCGTGTTGATTGTGTGTAGCTGGGCTGTTCTAAAGGTTTCCTTGTTATGTTTAGTTAACACCTCTAAATAGGCCCCCAACTGTTTGGTTGCAGTCAATAAAATTTAAATTAAAACCAAATTAGGTTTAGCAGTGGAATGAAACCTTGGAAATAACAATCAGTTTCAGCTGGATTTTTACGGCATATTTATTGTCCACATGCTGACTTTGCATTACCATGTCTCCATATGTGAGATCCCATCAGTGTGCATAATTAAACGGCTTTGCAGTGGTTGCACAGAGGTCAGAAGGCAATGCAGCACTGCTTTTGTTGGGAGAGGCCTACATGTGAATCTTGGCATAGTATTCATGAATATTAACACATGAATGATAATGAAGGGTATGCTTCTGCTCCAGAAGTATTTTCTGCTGCCCCAGAATGGACTTCTGGCTGCTTCGAAAGGGGCTATGAAGCAACTCTAACTAATTGCACCACTAAATTTTTATACAACACTCTTTCTCCATGAGCTTGAAATAACTTAGCACTATTATAAGCGACCATTCCTCGTGGAGGTGCATATATTTCACCTTGCATATACTGCAAAACCTTAGTAATATACTCGTAAATGATGCAAGGCTACTGACAGATGCCAGTGTTTTTCTCGTCGTAAAAGGTGACAAGTTGTTGCAATCCACCTGGTCAAGCTCAAACACAATATATAAGGCCTATTGGCTACTTCAAGAAGTTTTCTATGAGCCAAGCTATTCAGTGATGGAAGAATCTGTTTTCAGCTATGGCAGGTGCTTAGAGTTAAGGAAGCTTCATTTGGTGTAGTGCTGTCAGATCAAAGTGCACAGATGTGCAATCCTTATCAAACTTCAACCAAGCTTTTTATTGTAATGATTTTCTTTTGGAAATCTGGATAATCATTAACCAGATAATTTGACCGGATAATGATCAGGATATAAATGGTGCACAAGTTCTTTGAACTTGTTAATTATGGGCCCACAAAGTTACACAAACTGGGCATTGTTTTTCCACACAAAGGTTATGTGCTGGCCAACTTAAGATTAGCAAGTGCAACTAATTCCTTTTTTTTTTTCCTGCATGCTTGTGTTAGAAGCGACGTTGTTTAATTGGAATGTGCTCGCATACGGTTCCCATTACTTTTGCACTCTCGGTTAGGACTGCTTGGTTACGAATTGTTGCCTTTTTCACATCAAATGATGTGAACCCTGGATCATACTTCTCGTTAAAATGTCTATATGCTAGGGATAATCTGGGATACTTTTATTGATTATTTGACTGTTTTACGTGAGAAGACTGTATAGTGCCAATTTACCTCTTTGTCTAGTTGTCTAGCAGGGGTCTTGAAACCCTGGTCCGTGGAGGCGCACGCACCGTCAGGCCCGCAGGTGGCCGCAGTCTTTGCTGTGATTGGCCCGCAGCCCACTGCTACAAAAACAAAAATAAGTGTGAAAAAAAAAAAGTGGCGCCGCGATACACTTTAAAAGTGCAAACGAAGAAATGAAAAAAGTGAGAAAATCTGCATCGACACGCCGGTTCTTTCGCCATAGTATGTATTTGTTGGACATTGTCATCCCCAGCATCACTATATTCATGGTTCCCTGTTTCATAGCAGTGTAACTATGATTTGTGTCATAACTCTTGCACATTTTTATCATCAGATCTAGCATTCTCAATATTCTTGTGCCCTGTGTTAATATTTGTGCTTCGATTTCTGCCTGGTGAGTTCTCTGGGTCACAATTATTTTGTGATGTTATAATTAACAACATATTGCATTCGTTATATTTTTATTATTTGTTATATTTTTAATTTTTGTATTTAAATTTTATTTATTTAGTATTTCCCCATTTTATCCAATCTTGTATATTTTCCGGCCCTGGAGGCTGTAACAGGTCCTCAATCTGGTTCCATAGCCAAAACGTTTGTAGACGCCTAATTGAGAGAGTTAAATTGGCACTCTACATCGACTTTGCAATGGTTATAGTTAGCACACTTACGTCAATCCTGCTAACCGTTGTCTTTGCACGAATGGAAACAAAACACGAATTTGACTAAGGTAATGGCAGAGCTTTGCGGCGGTCAAAGGGCAATTTGACTATAGTCTTTGACAGGTTAAGAGTAAGGTGAGAGGAGCTTTCACTTTACTTTTAACCTGTCACCAACCATAGTACAATATAACTGCTAACTTTCGCTTTTTAATGGGCATCACGCAACTGACTGCACAAAGGCATGCCCGCATCACTAAAGGGAATTGCTCCAAACTTATGTATGTGCGGCTCCAAAAAAGCTTTTTTTTTTCTGATACAAAGGTGCTTTATGACGAGATTTTTTCTGCTCCAAAAATTGCCCCTCCAAACTCAAAACTGTCTGAACCACCACTGGTTGTGCTACGGAAGCTTGCGTCTGCTTATGCCGCAAGTCACCGGAACACCTGTGCTTCATATTAAGAGTGGCTACTTGTTCAAGGAGATAGCCTGGCACGCTACATTTGAGACAAACGTTTCAGTGACTTGTGTGTAACGTAAGAAAACTGTGCTGTGGGAACCAACCTTTAAGGTTATTTCTGTAGTTCTTGCCCTAAATAGCATCATCAGTTGTGAGAAGATGTGTTTGATCGGTTCTTGTCGCTAGCAAGTTTTGGAATTCCAGAAGTCAGGCCGTCAATTTCTGCTTGGATGTCTTTCGGCACCTTCAGTTCCATGTGGTAGCCTCCAATTTGCAGTACCTAAAAGTAATGGGACGCTAATCGAGGCTGCAATTGACGAGCAATTTTAATTAAATTGTTTCTCAGTCTCCTTAAAATGTCGCCTATAACCCTGAAAGGCTGATAACAGAAGGGCGCGTCCCGATATACACGTCACCGTTTATTGAGCTCCATTGACTCACTGTGCTGCCAATAGAAGTGCATAATTTTGTATAAATACAGTGGAAAACAAATCTGGATTCTCCATCTAGCACGCTTGCCCACACCCCATTTAGATTCCATAAGCCCCCTGCATGGGGAGATTGGGCCCCATATTGGTGTTATTAATAGTGTAATGCTCAATGCAGGCAATTTAGACCACTACATTATGAGAAAAAAACGGTGACAAATATATGGGTGTGTTCGTTTAAAAAAATATATAACCGTGGAAAGAACAGAAATTTGTTTTTGCATACTTTGCTCTTCACATAGCTTACTACCAGACATCTGGTCAAGAAACCTTCCCGTTATGCAGGTAGACAGATTTTACCCGGGTGTGGGGTCACTGTTCCCAGTGTTTGGCCAGAAAGAAGGCAGTAGTGGTTAGGCTAGGGGCAGTCATTATTAATGTATGAATAGGATTTTACTTGATTCACTTATAGCACCACATAAATGTAAGCTTGCTTAACTGAGGGCCTTGTAGTTCAAGCTCAATTTCAACTGATGGCATAGTTTTGTATACGCATATTTAATGTCTTGCAAGCATGAAGCTGATCATGTGCTACGTGTTCGTTTTCAAATGGGTAGGTTGGACAAGTGATACTCTATGTGAATGACTTCAAAATGTTACATAAATATTTATAATGTCAGTTTGCTCTAGATGAGTGTTTGCTGTTCAGTAGAGCAGCATGCCCTATATGTATACAGTGCTGAATTGATTAGCATTCTTCTCCAAGTTCAGCTGAATACCACAATCCTGTGTTCAGGCCATTCCAGAGCTGGCATGGGGACCTTGCTCATCATTTGGTGTAAGGTCTTTTTTATTGACATGTCAACCCCCATATTGCCACAAACGACCCAATTTTTGCGAATTTCATAACTTAAAAACATTATTCTGATCATGTGAGTATACCACCCCATGGTAACAAATTCATAGAATACCACTTCCAGTCGCAAATGTTTCTGCCCACATAATATTCCTGAAATCCGCACTCTGCAAAATTCGCGAAAAATTGAGCTTGCAGGTATAAAATAATTTACAATATGTGGTAACTTTTGAGAATGATTTTGCATCTTGTAATGTGTTGAGGTTTCAAGATGACTTCTGTGT
This sequence comes from Ixodes ricinus, assembly GCA_037355805.1. Taxonomy (NCBI): domain Eukaryota; kingdom Metazoa; phylum Arthropoda; class Arachnida; order Ixodida; family Ixodidae; genus Ixodes; species Ixodes ricinus. The sequence continues at coordinate 115,448 of JAZHYW010024517.1, read as the reverse complement.
AGCCGATGCACTCTGTGCGCTATGCTAAGTCACTAACCGGATGACAATGACAGGGCACCTTTTTTGAATGCCTGGCCTTCCGCAAGCGCGTGTTACCTTAGTGTTGCCTTCGGATGTGCTTTGACTGCATGTGCACACTTGAGGCTCATGAGACAACAGTGTTATGAAGCTAGGCAGCTTGTGTTAGAGGCAGGACACGCTGAAACTCCTTTTGCCTTCTCATCCTTTCAGTGATCGCAGCAATCTGTGAATTGAATGCGTTTTGGTTTGGTTCTCTTGCATAGAAACTTGGGAGTGCCTCGTCATGAAGTGGCACTAGTGAAGTACTTGTACTAATGCTGCCGCTTCAAGAAAACTGGCAGTTGTTCAATCCTCCTATACTCCTACTGGTGTGATTGCATGGTTTAGTGTAATGTTTCATTTGCATGTGCTCTCACGAAAAATGAGGTGTAGAAAAGCTGCTTACACGAGTAGCTTTGACAGTGTTATGCAGTGTATGAAATAGAGTATGTTTCACATAAGCTGTTACGTTAATTTATCTGGGTGCTGCTCTCTCATTTATGAGTTAAAGTGCAGTAAAAGCAGAGTGGACAATAGGGAATTGTATTTATCATTGTGGTCCCCTACGATTTGGAAATGCTTGCTTAAAGGGGTGCTCCGGCCGTTTTTTGAGCTACCTAAACAAATTGCATTTTCTGACTACCCGGGCTTCAGTCGTCACGGTATGCTATTTATTTTCTCCAAATTCAAAATAGCAATTGAGAAAACCGTAAATGAAGTTGATGCCGAAACCAGCATTCAAATTTTCGCGCGCTCTTCAGTGGTGTGACGTCACACATGGTACAGACTTTCAGGTCGTGCATGTAGTCTTAAACAGAGTATGTCAAGTGTTTTTTGCGTGCTTCTCAGTGAATCAGTTACCAAACATTCTTTTCCCACCATCAAACGTCTTGTAATCAGTTGGGAACATGGCTTACTGCCCCCTTTGTACCATATCTGTCGTCACACTTCAATGTTGCCAGTAGGGGCTCCCAGTTTGAGAAACACGATGAAAACGAAATTCGAAAATTCAATAACTTCGCGAATTTTTTTTCTTTTCACACAATACTTGGGGAACTCGTAGAGCCATGTCTATCGGTGTGTTGAGCCAATTTTGATGCAAATCAACGACCATGAAAAAATCGCCGGAGTACCCTTTAACCCCTTTAATGTTTTTAGTTTTGGGGAACTTCTGACCCTCAGATGCTGAATTGTTGTGTTCAAAATTACATTTGGTGCCTTCAAAATCAAATTTCTAACCACAAACAAAAAAGTAAATGCTGTCATTTGTTGGCAGTGCTTCAAACTAAGCCATGAGCGAGCCTTGTTCGGTCAAAACTCCAGTGCGTGAACCGGGGAAAGCTACCGAGCTATACTTATCCTAAATGGTTTGGGGACGGCCCCACATTGACGAACTGGGCTCGTCCAAAACAGTTATAGAAGAGCTGAAACACTTCTTTAAAAAAAAAACTATATAGAGGTTGATTCTGGCGTAGTTTTATCTTGGTGTATTTGAATGTCACGTTTGTTTTCCCTGAAGATAGAACTAAACGCCAGAAAACACAGAAAACCTCTGACCAGTCGTTGAGTCATAAAATGATCTTGTGCCACTCGTGTGGGCAGTGCATGCAATTGCAATGTTGCCAAGAATATTCCCCCACACTGACACCAGTCGTGGTGTCTTTTTCTGACCTCTTTGAAAATAGCAAGAGTGCAAATGCATAGCTTTGATAGGTGCTGAAGATGCGCGAGAGCGGAGATTCCAAGGACTCCTTTTAGGACGTAACGCTCCAGGAAGGAAGAGCTTCAGTGGTACTTCGAAAAACTTTTTATGCAGCCTCCGTGCACCAAATTGGAAAATAATGTCAATATTCGTGATCCTGGAGGCCAAATGAAGACGACTTAAGTGCTTTTACTCAAATATTGAAGCAAATACAATATAGCATTTGCAGCGGCAAACGCGATAGTGGTGCCTCTAGTGGACTCTGAGTCTACGGAAGCAGATGACGTAATGGAAAAGTATAGGCGCTGCGACGTCCTCGAGCTTTGCGAGCCCTGTTTCGTCACCCCAACAGCTGAAGCAATTCATTACGGTCAGTCCGCTTGCAAAGCGGAATCCACTAATTGCAACTGCAACGACAATCAAATACCAGTGCGCGCAGAAAGAAAGATAGAGCAGTTTATTTAGCGGTCTCAAATGCCACTCAGGGGATCACACGCGTTTGAAGTGCATCTGGAAAATGGAAAAAAGGAAAAAGCTACTTGAACTACGTTGTAAGAGGTTTCTGTCCATCCGTTACAAACTGCGTTGTCACAATTTCTTGCCTGAATAAATAATCATTAAAACGTGCTCAAACAACATGTTAAGATTACCAGAACAAGCGCACCAGCTGCTGCAGCGTAACAAAAACAAAAAGTAACGAGAAAAGTGACCCTGCAAACATGAGAGGAAGGAAGAACACAGGTAGCGTCGCCTCAAACATAAAAAGAAAGTAGATTGAAAAATGGAAGGAGTTGCAAGATGGTGCAACGGGTGCTGGCCTTTTTGTAGACAACACAGAAGACGTTAGTTGTCCCGGTGCTAACAGTCGGAATTTGTGCACCATGTATAACGTAACCGATATTACCTTTATTTGTGCTACGGCCCTCTTTTTTCTTTTACATGCTTTTATTAATTTCAGTAATAGCATCAGATTTGCATGTACACAATCGACTTCTTCCAGAGCATACTGACATTGCAGTAGCATACGTGGCTCTAAATTGCCTTTTGCTTCATCCGGGGACGATCCTAATGGGATTAGCCAGCTTGCTTATTCGACAAAATGGTTATAAGCAAGACATTCATGAAAAACGGGAATTGCGACAACAAAACAAATTGATTGATAAGAACAGTAAAGTTAAAACATAGCTCTGTTCTAAAAGTTTTGTGCATTGCCCTTAAAAAAAAAAAGAGCGCAAAGGTATGTTTGTGTTTTGCATGGGTTACACAAGTTGTGGCAGTGTTTTCTTCGGGAGAGACCTAAAATTGCAATCTAAAAACTAACATCTTTTCCACGCAAGGCAAATGTCCTTCACTCATGAAGTGGCTCTTATTTTTCAACATTCAAAGCGAATACCTGTGACAATTTTTTTTTCATTGGTCACACTGAGACAAAGAGATGGGCGAAACCAACGTGTTGGGGAAAATTCGTCTGCTAGCGTAGATTCCGAGCTTGCGAGGGGCACTGCGATCACTTTTCGCCTGCGCTCCGCTGGAGTTGCCTGTATTGGCTTATATGTTACTTGACATTACTATTCAGTTTCCCTGTAAGGGGTTATACATTTATATTTATACACTCATTTTCACACTTATATCTGTATTCAATGCTTCTCAATTTATTGTAACATTTTCTTGTTAATTATAAATCATTTTATGATAAAATATTCAAAATTTTGGTTTGGCAGTAACGTGACTGAATTTTGATGCCTTGGCATTCTAAACAGCTTACTAGAAATTTATTTAATCCGACCTGAATTTGTAAAATTTAGCTCTGGCTTTGTTAGAAGCTAGATTTGCTGGTTCTCGGAAGGGTCAAGTACTCCAGCAATTTTGGTATAAGGACGCTGCATCCACCATACAATGTTATGTGGGAGAAAAACTTGCTGACAAGTTTACACAGATAACAAAAAAGTTTTGGTGTAGTATGTTTACTTTTTTTTTTGTGCCACTACACTCCTAATCATCGCTTTAAAACATTTTTTTTTAATCGACTGCACCTCAGAATTTGTGTAGGTGGTCAATACTGAAATTTGGACATTAAAGGCATTGTGGATTGTTTTAAACTTGGGAGTAAATTAAAGTTTGACAAGGCACAACTCTGCAAAACACAACTCTTACATAACCTGCGTGAATACATTCTGTATTTGGCAGGGATCAAGATGAAATTAAGCTGGCTGTCGTGCCTACAGGTCCAAGTAGAACCTTGGGTGCAAATATTGTAAAGAATTGATGCATCCTTAAAGCAAAATTGTGAGTGAACTCGTTTCGCTTATTTTGCCAGCACATACAAGGACAGCCCCAGTATTTTCTTTTCCTGGAGGTAACATCTATGTGGGATGTATACTTCTGTTTCATATTAGTGTACAATGTCACCAAGCTGTTGGCATGTGTATTTACTATTAGGTTTTCATGCGTGCTTGTGGAAGTGGCTATATTCCGTTGCAACTCAAAAAGTTGGGGCGAGGGTAAGGAAGCCCGGGGAGGGGGAAGCAGACAGGATGCTAAAGAGGGGAGAAACCTCCTTTTCTCCGGCATTTTGCCTGCTTCCTCCTCCTCCCGGGTCTTTCTTTCTCTCGCCCTACCTTCTTGAGTTGCAACGGACTATAAACGAAGTCACGCTCTATGTTATCACTGGCAAAATAAGAATGGCAGAGAGAAGCTTAAGTTGTCCAGCGTGAGCTTCCTTCCTTCAATCACATTTTTGCGTCTCACGAGCCTCGAACGTGCACGCACAGCCAAAGCATGCCGAAAGGCTTTGAGCACTTGCTGGAAGTTCGAAAGGGGTGCCCTGGGAAATTTGTGAATGGAAAGAGGAGCCCTTGACACCTTGAAGGGGTGGTGTGTTCTTCAACCAAATATCTTTCACGTTTGGACAGTCTTGGGGCATAGCGCTCCAAGGGTATCCTGTCTGTTTTATGTGCCGTCTTCATAAGAGACATGTTTTTGATTTGGCCGTTATGTGCTCATAACATTCATCTAAATCCTAGTGTATAGGCTTTTTATTGGTTCATAAGGCAGCCGCAGTCTTAACTCATCTACTCGTGCCTCTCGAAGAGGCTCAGCATAACAGATGGGTTGAGAGTCGCATGCTTGCTTCCTGGGGCTGTTTATCGAAATATCCTTTTATAGGCTCATTTTGGACGATTTTGTAGTCTGTGTTCGTGTGCAGCATTGGATTGCCAAAGAGATGTAAATGCAGCAACCCTTTGGCAGCGGTTCTCGATGCTCTCTACGTAATGACTAAGGGCGCTTTTTCTATATTGATTTATATCTGTCGTGATGTGCTGTTCGTGTGAACTTGTAGTGGGTGGCGGACTTAAGAGTTCAGGGAAGCTCCTCCCACCTCTTTCTGCTTTGGCACATCATAGCCCTAGATGCTTTTATGCCATCAGACTTCAATCAATCAATTTTTCCACTTTAGCAGAGAGAATGCTGGCTCCTGCATTCGGTCTGGTAAAGTGGAAAGAGGTGGGATGGGCTTCAATTTTACGCTTAACCTGTCAGAGTGTAGCTGTCCTATGGCCTTGATTGAGGTCATCCACCAATATTATGGTCTTTGCGACGCATTTATACAAGGGATTGCGAGGCTTAAAGTTGTGCACATATTTTGAATTTAACATTTTTACGTACTCATAGAATGGGCATATTTTTTGCTTTGTTATGTCTGGGGCTGGTGTAGTTTGTTTATTCGTTTTGCTTATAAGCAGCCAACTGACTCTTTGCTGCTTGAACCTGTGGAAGTTAGGGGTAGTGAAGACAAAATAAGCATATAATACTTTGAAGAGGTCTACTTTCAGATATTGCTTGAATCAGAAATAATCATATGCAGCCCAGTCCATTAATTGCAAATCTGGAACTGCCTAATAGCAGTCTCTTGTCAAGTTTACTTTCTGATCCTACACTGCTCATGTTTGAGATAAAAATGCCCTTGTCCACCTAAAATTTATGGGAAGAGATGACTTCAAGTTTCATGGAGTCAAGTTTATCAATTGTATCTAGCAATTAGGCAGCATGTAAAATCGCTGAATTTATCGCAGCACACATGCTTGCTCTATGGCCTATAATGATAATAGGAAGTAAGGTTCGGTTGGCTCTTTTCAGGTGGGATGTTGTGTTTTGGTTTGGTGAACCCCAAAAGTACTAGCGGAAGCTGAAACACAATTCAGATTCACATTACACTACCTTCTTTTTTCTTTTTTTCCCACAAATGTTTGCATGAATTTGCATGGTTATACAACATAAAGATTGTTCACGGACCTAAAAATTCAATGAACAGATCGCTCCTAAAAGCATATTGGCTATTACATTAGCATGCTTCTTTTTTTTTCATCCAAAATATATTTAAAAAAATTTATAAAGAGCAAGACTGACTTCTATGTGCCCTGTATTTGACCCACAAAGGGCCAAACATACTGACCCACTAAAATTCACAAATTTAGCAAACAAAAGAAAAACCTGCCAATTTTTTTAGTTGACTTGAGGACACTTTAGTCAGTGTATTCCACTTATTAGGCACTCTGTGATGTCAGTCTCACCTGACGGGACAGTAACATGCTCTTGTCACGTGACACCATGACGTTTTTGTCACATGGCATAATGTTGTATGAATGACCATAGTTATGTCATGGTGTTATCGTGCTGACGTCGAGTGAAAACCGTGGCGTTACCATCGGGGCTAAATGCCAAGGGCATAAAAGCGCCAAGAGAATGCCCTCTAAATGCTGTATATTTACAACCAACCCCTATCATTTTCTAGTGTTGGCACACCACAGATCGGAGCATGTCGAGTATGTCGATACATATTTTTTTAGCAGTTATGACAGGGATATTCTTGTGAACCAAATCAGTGTGGGCAATACCTTTAGGGGGCTGGAGGTTTTCCTCCAAGAGCCAATGTTTTGTTATGGTCATCTCTTCACGTCAAGGAATGTAGGCTTTGGCGTATGCGATCGGCTACCAAGTAATCATATAAATAAAAATAGCTGTATGCTGCCGCTATTTTATTTTTGGAGCGAGCATATTTTGCAAAGTGCTGGGTTCATGGATAGTTCGTGGAGGACAAGATTTCGTGATTGGGGGTAGTGGGCTACGTAATCTTTACCACAAAGGCATTTATTGGCATGATACATTTTTTTTATACAATATGAAATTTGCGAAATTGTTGTATCCTTGGGATTTGTAGTTTGACTATGACATTTGGTTTCTTTGCTAACCATAATTTTTCGTTTGTTTTCGCAAAGTTTCGAATCTGCATACGACACCTTTGAGGCTTAGCGCAGCTTGTCTGTGCACTTCAACAAATACTTCGCAGTTGTCAGCAAAGTGCAACAGGCATTTGTAAATTTATATAAATCAATTTTGCTCTATAGAAATATATATACCAGATAAACGTGACTTGTAAAATATTGGCTTGTAGAAACTTTTTATGCCGTTTGAGACATTACTTGCCACAAAGTGTAGAGCAGTAGACCGTTCGCTAGATTACCCAAGTATCAAAGAGAATGTTGGGAAGGAAGGTACACGTGCTTGCCTTTCCTATTGGGGAGGAGATTGAGGGGTGGCGCTCCCTAGCGGCCACCTCAGGAACTAACGCTGTGTGGCAAACAAATTCCCCGGCCGCAGTCATTAGTGCATTCGCTGCCATAAAAGACGACGACGCGAGGTTCGTGAGAAATATGTAATACTAATATTTTCTCCTACACGCATCTAGATAGAAGTAATCCAGTCCCCTCTTTCGTTCAATGGGTGGCCGGTGCGGCGTTCGTGGTTTTCTTAATGATTCACAAAACACAGTTCACTTTTCAGTTACCCTGTCCCTTGCGACAATCATACACAACATCGGCGAAAGCGAGCGGTGTCTCGTTGAAGGAAAGGGCGTGCTCAACTGCGATCATGTCATCCGAGTGCAGCGTTGCACCAGAGCCGACGGCGGACAGTATCCGCATCGTCGCGTACCTGCTGCAATCCTCCGCGCTGCATACACCCGGTTCAAAAGCATGCTTCGAGCACTGTGGTACGCAGCAACTGCGCACCATATCCCTACGAACAAATCTGCAGCGAGCGCGGAAACGATGCGGCGTACGCTTGGCGAGTGTTAGCGTCGGAGCTGTTTTCCACACGGCAGTCGTTTGAGGTGATGATAACGCCAATGAAACTGCCCCTCCCCTCTACAGTTCCATCTCTTTGCCAATAGAAATAAATCAAAGTAATTAACCCAAACAATGCGTCCGTGGACTGTGCGTGTGAAGTGTCATTTGTTTTAGGCTTTTGCTTTCGAACAGTTAGAGCTGAAGATGCCAGCACGCGCAGCGCGTGTACCCATGTTCCCGGCATTCTTTTTGATGCTTGGGTGATTTGGCAAAATTTCTATTTGTGCAAGTTCAGTTGGTATCAGTAAATTCGGTGTTATAAACATGGTGGGGTTATAAATCATAAGAATGTTTTATCCTTCTTGATTGAGGCAACTGTTTTCCTGAATATGCTTTCTAGTGGTTTCTTTAGAAACAAATAAATGTCATATTTTGGTTGGACTTGCTTGGAGATTTTTCTTAAATTAAAGAAAAAAAGTGGATGAAAAAAAGTTAATTCGAAATACTTCGTTATTTAAAGCAAGCACAATGCGAACAGAATTGATGTTATTCACTGCTGCATTAGATCACTTGACATAGATATAAATTTAAACCAACTTGGCCTGTTAGTTTTTTTCCAACATTTTAGTGTAAACGCTGCAATGTCTTTTTGCAGAGCTTTCGTTGTGTTATAAAAGGTTGCTCAAGTAATAGCAGCTTTTCCTGACAGGTCTTTCCTTGGAGGCAGTGCTAGTAAAACTCGTGTTAGGCCTATATGTCAAGTCTGGCTGTCGTGCCATTTATTGGTCTGAGAAGTATAATTTCTCAGTATGATATTAGTGTTGGGGGTATTAGGGTGACTCCACTTGTGACTTTCTGTCGGTCCAGGCATGCATCTTCAACTGTAAACTCTGCTCTCAGGGTCCTACTCATAAGGTTTTATTTAGTCAAATACACGTCCTGTCTGAAAGACAAAAAAAAAATATATTGTTTGGTTCAATTTTTTTTTTTTTTTTTTTAATATGAGCTGCCTCAGTTGCTCCGAGGCAAAGTGCCGACCAACGGATTCCCAGGTGGCGGGTTCGAATCCTGGCCGAGGTGCCCGCAATCTGAATTTTTGGTTGTATGTCAAAATGTCCCCAGGTGGTCAAAATTAATCCTCAGTCCTCCCCTGGGTCATGCCAGATGCCCGTCGTTGGTTTGACACATAAAAACCCCAAATTTGACTTTTTAAAAATTTTTATACTAGATTTTCTTTTGTACAAGTAGCCCAAGATGATTCTTATGCCTTCTGGATAGGGTTGGACAGCATTTTCTGAAGTCCCCACTATGCGTGTGTGTAACATGCAGTTTATTGATTCCCTCAGATGTGAAGACATTGAAGCAATATTTGACTTGCAATACCTCGCATATTTTGTATGGTGGGTGGTCAGGCTGACCTCGTTGATGTAGCATAGGGCCATCGGTGCCATTGTGCAGTCGAAGTTAATGTTGCTGGCGTCTCACTGAGAAGGAATCCACAGATGTGCTTTTCCGAAGGGCAGCACACGGAGCTAGTAAAGTGGTTAGTTGGGCGAGTTGGTACTGATTGAACATAGGTAAAATTGCGCACAAATAGAAAGGAACAGTCTCTCTTCCCTCTTCACTGTTCCTTTCCATTTGTGCGCAATTTTAACCATGTTCAAGCACACGGAGGAACAGAATATTCGTGATTTTATCCGAATGAATTTAAATCCAAAGCAAAAATACGCTCATTCCGGATTGTTATTTCTTGTCTACTTCAGGAATCACTTAGATTTCAAGTTATGATTGTTTCAATCATAACTTTCAATCATAAATTGTTTTATGATTGTCCCGTCAACCTTGTATTAAGAGCATTATTAAAAAAAAGTAATACTTACTAGTTAACACAGAAAGAAACATAACTCATGGTGTTGGTTGGAATATAGTAATTTGTTTTTAATTCAGCCGCGGTAGACGTTACCCGGTAGATATATTTTTATTAAACATTCCTTTTTTTTTATACTGAGCCAAGTTTTAAACATGTTACCTGAAGGCAAATGGTGTAATGTGGGGTACTTTTAATGCCTCATTTGCTCCGGCATCAGTGATCAAGTACACTCCGGGACAATATTAGTGCGAACAAGCCATCGCCGGTTTATCTCTCAGTATTCAAGAAAAATACTAGTGGTGGAAAGTGGTCACTAACCTGAGATGAAATGTGATGTCCGTCAGTATCGTTTTGAACTGAAATGCGAAAAAAGCACCGAAGTCGTGTTTGCGCTAGCAGTGTCGCGCAGTGTACTTCATCTGCATTTCGTCACTCTAACGCCGCACAAGGGCCAAGGGATGGCGAACAATTCATAGCTGCGCAATGAATTGTTCGCCATCCCTTGGCCCTTGTGCGGCGTCGATGATCTTTTGTTGAATGTGAAAATTATCGTGCCTTGTGTGTGGTACGTGTTGATGGGTGGTTGCCCAAATTGTTTTGCTGTTGTGAAGCCAAGGAGCGTGGCAAATGTGCCACGCTTTTAGCAAACATGCCATGTGACATCGCAACAACCGAGCACACCAAATGTGCCTTGTTCGGTTGTTGCGACATTGCAGCACTTCAGCGACTAGACAATGCTTTGGAGTGGCTTGCCTCTGAAGCATTTGGAAAGTCGATAGCTGTTGTGTGGCCTAACGAAATTGACACATCCTGCTGCTTTGCTATGGTTCAGTGTCAGGAGATGGGTAACATACTTAGTAGTGCGCGGAATGGAGAAACACCCTGCAGAAAGTAGTAATGGGACGTACTGTCTGCGATAGTATGCGGAATTACTCTTTTAGCTGTCGCTCAGCTTTACCTCAAAGTCGTGTGTGACCTGTTTGGTTGCACTTCAACTTGCTTAGAGGGTGACTCAAGTTTGGACAGTTAATTAAGCTTGCAGTAGCTTACGATGCTTCCGGCACTAGGAGAGTGATATGACGTGTAGCTGTAATGAATAAGAGCTGGTGATTTTCCATCCGCCTTTGGGTACAAGCTTTAGAGCTGGTGATCTTAAATGCGGAACAAGCTGACCGTTGGACGCTTGCCTCTTCCAGGCGCCCATTGACCCGCTGCAGTTGCTGAAGGCGCTGTCTCCGCTTCTTTCGGCCGAAGGGGGCATCCGCAGTTCGGACGAGGTATCGAGGTTGTCTAGGTAAGGCCCACGACCGGGGTATCCCAGGTTGGGGAGGATGGGGTTTCCCTAATGGACATATCTGCTGGCTCTCAAGTTGTGGCACAGTCATTTGTTTTTGCCTTTCCCCTTTTAGGAAGAAGCAGAAGCGTATGTGGGCGTCCGCCGCCCGTGTGTCCATAACGAACGCGAGCCTTGTTTTTCCAGGACAGGGGCCCGCTTCTTGCCAACGGAGGAACCCAGCCGGAGAGAGATGTGGTGCCGCACTGTGCTTTCTTTCTCTCTCCTGCCTTTTGTTTTTCCTTTGTCCCAGTTCCCTCCCGTCCCGTTGTTCTTTCTGTGTGTGCGTTGCTCGTCCCACGAGCGGCCGGAACCCGAAGACCACCTTCGGCAGGCACTGCGACGGTCGGAAGACCTCCCGGAGGGTGACGGCCCCGACACCCTTCCTCGGGCCAGAGTGGGTGGTGTAGCCAAGAGTAAGGACTCAACAGTTTGCTCCGGCCGCAGCGCGCGGGCCCTACCCCGACGCCCTCGACGAATTCTTAACGACGTTGTCGAGCGTTTGTGAGCCAGCAGTCTTGCGGACTTTGTAAATCTGTGTTGCGCTGCCGACGTTGACGACCGACGACCACTGCGCCGACGAGGAGGTACGGAAGTGGGGGCTGGTTGTGGTGTATGGAGGCTAGTTTGCGCGATGGGGGACAAAGGTGGGAGGGGGCAGGCTCTGTCTTGTCTCGTGTCTGCCCTTCGGCCCCTTTTGCCGACGTCGACTGTCTCAAGCCTTGCTTGCCGCCTTCTCCCACTTCCTTTGTCTCCAGAGCGCCCTTCCCCCTTCTAGACCGTTGTCGGTCGCACCGCAGGTAAGTGGACACAAGGACGCGGGCTTCTCGGGGACTCAGATTAAAGCCAGGAGCTTGGACTACTAGAGTAGAGGTTCAGAGACTGAACATAGAATTGCACATGGAAATGCATTTAGTCATCGACCCAAGTTCAGTGGCAGCCTTATTTTTATGGGGAGGGGGGTCTGTCTGTGTCTGTCTGGGGGTATGTGCGACATAAAACAGCCGTGTGGACTGCAGCACTGTCTGGTGTTCTGACGGACGGGAATCCATAGTGTGTACCGTCGATTGTGTTGTGCCAAATAAACGAAGATTGTTGGCATTCCTGGGCTGTTTCTCTGCAAGAAGCAGCTGTCGACATTCTGGGGCCTGTCGTCCCGTCTAGGGTTATCCTGGCGTCTTCCAAGGTGCCAGAAAAACGAAAATGCATGCGAACAAAAGACCGAAGACGACACCATCGCCATGGCAGATTTCTTAATTACAGCCATTTTTTTATATATATTTTTATGTCCTTACAAATGTTTCACGAGTGTCTACATTAGAAAATGTTACTGGGGCTGACCAAACAACTAATTATCCGGCTGGCAAAAAAAAAAAATGCTGAAAATGTTTTGCAAGGCTGCCATTTATGTGGTGAAACATGATCTACGAGCTGCACGTTAGTTACTCTGCTGCATTCTGTAGCTATGCCTTGTTTTAAACTGGAAGTAACGAGTCTGCATTTGTAAACTGTCCGCTATCATAGTCGCACGATCACCGGCAGCAAAGGCTGGTTCGGACATTTGCGTCGGTTGGGTTCGTGGCAACCGAAGCAGCAAGGACAGAATTGCCGCCCTTCCGTGCATCGTATGCCGCGCGGCCACCAGCTCGTTGATAAGTCTGCCTCCGTCGCTTGCGACCTGCGTCGCTTGCGAGCGACGTCTGTCGTTGTTGGGTGACGTAGGGACAATCGCACGCAGAGAACGTTACGGGCGCGTGTCTGATTCCTGTAGCTGCGCTCATTGGCTGCCATAAGATGTACGGAGGCCGGTTGTCCCGATGGTTCCTTTTCTGCAGTGTAAACACGGCTTAGGCAAATGTCTGAAGCAGCCATAAGGCCACCACTCTACAACAAATAATTTTCTGAATTCGCCATTTCGAGGTCTTTTGTTTTATGTCAACGTGCTTTTACAGCACCTGCGCTTGATCATCCTGATGGTTCAAGTGACGGCTTCGCTGTTCGAAAGTATTTCGTGCAGAAGGACCTCGAAACAGACAATTAGGAATATTGACCTTAATAGTGTCCCAGGCAGCACATGCCCAGTAGTGAAATCCGCTTGCTATTTGAGTGATCCGAGTAACCACATTTATTTCCATTTGACGCTTGTTTTGAGACAGCGTTCTGAATTTGTAAAGCAGCAACAACAATGCTACACGCGATACAATATAGAGCGCCCTAGCTACAGGACCACCACACCAGTGCGGGGGAAAGTGAGAAGGAACAATGTGACATCCATCGCGCGAAGACTGCATGCTGCGACGTAGCAGGTGCTCTGCTAAGAGGGATCTACCAGTTGCTCTATTTCGACGCAATCGGCTGCCTCAGGTTGTGAGACGCTTCCAGAGGTTTTGGTACCAAAACGCGTGTTCGCATTTTATAGAGACCGTGACAGGCTTCTTCCAGCGCTCGGGACGGACTGCAGGCACGTTGTCTGCCCAGACACCTCCAACTGGCGATTTCTCAGATTAATAGCTTGTACATTCCAAATTTTAAGTTTTCCCCTGCCCGACTTGGTGACCTGAGCGCCGTGGGATTATGGCGCTAGGGCCTTCGGAAGTCACGTGATCCTTTTCTACTTGGGGTAATTTATTCACTGCTAGGGATGTACTCGATAGATGAGGGTTGGGTCTCATATCCAGTTGATCTGGTGGTGGTGAGGGCTGCGCTGCAAATAAGGATCGCCCGATACACGCCTGAAAAAAGGCACAGGGAAGATCGCGTTGGCTCTTCGGTATCTTTTTTACGCGACGGACGAAGTCTTGTTAACTCGGGCACTGAGCGGCTCGTGTTGTACAAATTTACCCCCCCCCCCCCCCCCTAAATTTTTTTTCTTACTAATGTAATTTGCGTATTACCGAACGGTCATTCTCCGCCCAAATGTAGCTCTAGCGGTCCGAACCTCATGTCAACGTTTCAGAACTAACCGTTATCTCATTTAAAAGTTGGAATTTTCGCTGGTAAATTGGCCGACGAATATAAGTTCTGAAACTTTTCCGTCGCGCTCGCACCGCTAGCGCTACATTTAGGCGGAGAACCAAGAACAACTGGCAGACGGTCTCGGAGCACACTGGGATGCCGCGTGTAAAGTGACCGCGTTGCTATTTTCTCCTGTTGCCTAAGATTTGACAAGAACGAGCTACTTTGTATTCGTCCGTTCATGTGAGACGGATCCGGTGAAAGCTGATTATGGTCCTGTTAACATTGAGGCAGCTAGTCATTGGTAGTAACGCTGTGTTCGCCACTGCCGTCGTGCATATAACCTCGGCGGTCCGAGGTTATCCATCGTCCGTAAACGATAGATAGGTAAACATGCATGTTCAAACGTCAGCGCGAAGAAAAAACAAAAAACAGTTACGGTAATTTGTGGGGAATTGTAGACCATTTGCGTAGTTTGGCCCTACCTTATGGCTTCACTTTCGTTAAGAGGAGAAATCGTTCTTGCCCCATCTCGTCGAGATTAGGCTTGCTCAATTCCTCCAACCCCCACGAACTTCCAAAATGCCTCTCTCGGAGGCGAAGATTCTTCCAAAGGCTGCCGCCGACCCGCCAACGAAGAGTTGAGCCGTACTGAGTCGCTCCCTCCCGTGGAGTCAGTTTGCTCCACAGGAGGGAGCGAAGGGGCTCCCATAGTAGGTGACAGGTTAAGGGCCGACCTGGAAAATCTTTTAAGAAGGGTGAGAATTCTTATCGCCACCCTAACCATTTCTCACTCTTAACTTGAAGGTGGGAGACTCCTTTTGTTGCGGCATCTTATTCGGGCACATCCAGCCCCAAGATACAGCAACAAAACGAGTTCCCCCGCCGTCAAGAGTGATAGATAAAAAAAGTGGCGAGAATTTTCACCGTGGTCGAAAAATATTTTGCAGGTCGGCCTTTAAGAGTAAAGTGGAAGCTCCTCCCACCGCTTTCCACTTTAGCAAAGCGAACACTGGAGGGGAGGCGACCACCTCTCCAGCATTCTCTACTAAAGTGGCTAGATGTGGGAGGAGCTTCCACTTGCTGAGTAAACTGACGCCGTACCTCAGTTCGTGTCGTTGTCAAGTACTGGACGGGGGTTTCCCAGGAATTAAAATTAGGGGGGGGGGGTCTACATTTTTAGGGGGACGGGGGCGGCATTGAAGATGGAGTCGTTGCGAATTAGGGGGCTCTCTTCGCGCACACCCTCTAGGGGGTGTGTAAAGAAATCACTGGTGCTGGATGTAAGCTTACCACCTCCAAAGCCCATGTCCTATTTGCAAAAAGAACTACGGGAATGACACCATCAGCCTCACTCGATGCCCCCTTTGCAGAAATATCCTTCTCCTGACAGGGCGCATGAATCTTGCGTGGGACCCGAGCAAGATTTCCCTTTGGTTTTAGAGTTAACTGGGATGGGACGCTGACAACAGCCGCTCACAGCCGTAGAATGGTAGGATATTTGGGAGAGTCCAAGGGGATAATTAATGGATGAACGGAAGCTATTAAAATCATAACCTGCGTCTTCCACAGTGTATGCGACGAAGTTCCTTGGGTGTCCGTGCGATGTCGCTCGATGCGTGGAGTCTCTTGGAACTCCTTTCCCGCGCGATCTCTTAGCGGGTGGCGGGACGACGTGAATGATCTACGAAAACTCGCTGTAAAGCGATTTGTCCAACGCAAGTTTAGACAGCCTGACATTCTGACCCATGGGCCGTTTGATGTCTTCGCTGTAAATGAGAGATTGGGTAACTTCAGTAAGCTAGGTGGCTGCCGAATGTGCTGACCCAGAAGACAGCAAATTGACTAGAGCTTCTGCGTCATAAAGATGCGATCTTGATTTACGCCGTGACATTCCAATCTCCGAGTGATCTTGATGCAGCCGTATGCGCAAGCCCCTCGCTTCGCCGTAGGTCGAAATTCATTATAATTCGGCATCGACGCGTGTACTGTAAGGGGGTCTTCCCAGCGATTGGAACGTTTTCCAGCTTGCAGCTGCTATGACGGCAGCTTGCAGCTGCCGTCATAGCAGCTGCGGTGGCCGATAGTTGTGCAGCACTGCAGCTCCAGGGGCGGATCCAGAACTCCGTTTTTTTTTTTTTTTTTTGGGGGGGGGGGGGCGAAAAATTTGTCAAATTGCCCTCCGAGAAGGGGGGAGAGGGGGGGGCGGCTCCTCCCGTCGCCCCCCCCCCCCGCCCCTTGGATCCGCCACTGTGCAGCTCGCATTAATTACCTGGCCTTTCGGCGTTAGGGCAGCCGCGATGAATACGCCAGGACACCTGAGGGGGGGGGGGGGGTCGGGGTCAGGTGTTGGTCAGCGTACCATATGTTTAGGAACCCCCTCCCCTCTCCTTCGTTTTACGCTCTAAATTTTACACATGCAGAAATCAAGAGGGGGGGGGGGGTCAGGACATCCGGATTCCCCTCTAAATCCGCCCCTGGTGGGAATGTGAACACGATAACGGGCCTCGTGATGGTCACTGGCTCATTCGAGTAACCGTTGTGATGCTTCCTCGGTCGTCTTGCAGATGAAATGCGCGGTTATCTTAGATAGATGTTCAGTGATTTAGTTATGAAACAAGTTAAAAAAAAAAAAAACAGGTAAATGTGCGTTCCAATTTTTTTCCCCCTATACTTAAGCTTTAGGGATTGTGAAGGTGTAATAGACAGAGTATAAGGTTTAAAAGCGCAAACAGACAGGGACAATAGAAAATAACACAAACGACAGGGACAAGGCGTCCCTGTCGTTTGTGTTATTTTCTATTGTCCCTGTCTGTTTGCGCTTTTAAACCTTATACCTACCATGGACCAACTAGCCCAAACCAAAGTTTTAATGAGTGTAATAGACGCCGGCTTTGTTGGCATGAAAATGTGAACTCGAGTTTTATCGTCCTGCTCCTTATCCGGTCAGGTTCTGAAAGCTGGAGATTGAGCGATATACACCCAAAATAATCGTCTCCGGCGACTACATCATTTTTTTTTTTTTTTTTTAGGTGCACGGGGAGCACGGTTTTTTCTTACACCGTGACGGGGAGAAATAGGGACAACCCCCTTCTGCGTCTGTTATTCGGTACTCTGTTGGCCGTTGAACGCGGTCGCTTCGGAAGTCCCACGCCGCGGCAGCATGCGTGCGTGCGCGAGAAGCTTGGGTGAAGCTTGCGCCGGCTGATCATAGATGGCGCCGCCTTCCGTGCGGCGCTCCGCCGGACCTGGCGCTTCGCCAGCGTTGCAGGGTCGGGGCGTCTTCGCCCTCAAAACTGCGTCTGCTAGCCTTATTTTATTATTATTATTTTTTTTTACTTTACGAGTTTTTTGTTTGTTTATTATTTTCTTAATTTAAACAAAGTGATTTTTTAAATTTTTTTAATAGTTTTTTTTGTTTTGTTTTTTGGTCATTTTACACGAATTTGTTTATTTTGGACCTAGCCACTTCGCGAAAGTCTAATGACGTGAGGGACCTGTGACTACTTCCCAAGAGAAGCAGCAGCACTGTTTTTGCTTGGATGCAAAGCTAATAAAACAATCATAGCTTTAATCTTTAGAATTTTATTCTTTGGCATGTTATTTTTGCATTCCCGATGGATGTTAAGCGACCATCTAAAATAAAAGGGGAAACCATACATATTATCTGAACTTAATTAAAAATAATTCCACCGGAGCAAAACAAATTGCAACTCTGATGCATGTAACAAGAGTTTGTAAGCTGTACAATGGTGTTAAGCATTTATAAAATAGTGGATTGAAAGTGGCTCCAATCAGGAGTTTGCTGTTCTTGGACATCATTATGTGCTTGTGTCATGGCAAAAATAAGTGGTAGCAATGCCACTTTGATGGCTGCCATAAAAGTGCTCACTAGTTGGTGCTGTATGGTGTGAGGGGCGTAATTTGTCTTGCATGTGTAACAAATGAGTGAGCCCTGCTCTCTGCTTTAGAGCCCTTGCACTTTAAAATAATTTACCTCTTGGGCTCTCTTGCCAATATCTGAAATGACTAATGTCTGCCTTAAGTTGTCTAAAGTGAGAAATAAACTTTTATTTGGACTAATAAAAACAAATTGAGGCATGCAAGAATTTAACACATATTAAATTTTTTTTTTTTTTTTTTTGCCCTCTAGAGAGACTTTAAAAGTAATAAAGGTTTCAGTAAAAAAATATAGCCAATTACAAAACCATGACAGCCTTCTGTTTGGACAACTGTGGCAAGTTAAATTGTAAAAAAGAATGAAATTACGGTTACCAAACATTTGCAGGTACATCTAGTGAATCTTCAATTTATGAGCATATACATAACAATGTAATGACAACAGCATTTACTTTTGTTGCACTTTAGCTCCATAAAACAATGCAAGAAACTAACAAAAAGCAGCTCAGCTGATTTTCAGGCACTGCACAGATGCCATCCCCTGTCACATCTAGTTAATTCTGTAAGCTAATGTAGAAGTACATTGAACAAAATGTATTTTAAATGTGCATTCACAGCCAGACAGGAGGAAACTGCCCTGAATTCTTTCCTTATACAGATGTCATTTATTTGATTTCCCTCTAAGCATAAGCCCTGAGAACAAATAAAATAATATATAAAAAAAAAAAACTTTAGAGGGGGAATTTATTATTTGCAGCCAGTATTGAAGAAAACAAAAAACGACGGGGAAAATAGGATACACATAGGTGGGGTACATGGATGCAAAGGTGGAACGTTGGAAGGTGATCAATCACACGCCCCCGATCCTCCTTTCCCTTCCTCCTCTACCCAGTCATGGGCGGCAAATCTTGATTCCATTCGCTATGGTTTCGTCCATGTAAACCCTGCCATAGATTTGGTGACAACACAAGCTAACATTATAATGCAATTAAAGGGAAACTGAAGCGGTTCTGTATTTGAGAAAAACACTTCAAGGGCACCGAAGACCCTCCCTCCCAAGGCGCGATGTCATATTAGGATTTTTCAGAATCTCTGCTCTCGCGCATCTTCAGCGCCTGTCAAAGCTATGCATGTGCACTGTTGCTATTATCAAGTAGGTCAGAAAGAGGCACCACTATTGAGGTCTGCGCGGAAAAATATTCCTGGCAAGCTTGAAATTGCATGCGCTGCCCACTTGAGCACTTGGCGGCCCAAAGATGCTAATTTGACGTCACTACTGGTCGGAGGTTTTTGCGTTATCTCTCGTTCAGTTACAGCTTCGGGGAAAACAAACGTGATATTCAGATTCTCGGGATGAAAATATGCCAGAATTGACCTCTAGCTAGTTTTTTTCAAGGAGTGTTTCAGCTTCTCTGTAATGCAAAGGTGCAAGTGAGCTGGATAAGAATTACGAAAATAATCCCTGGAGAAGGGGAACAAGGGGGACAAAGGAGAAACACAATTCGCCGAACACTCGGTGACTGGTGCTCAACCGAAAAAATCTGTCTGATCCTGGTATCGAACTAGGAACCAACTGAGCTAACTCCTGGTTAGCTGAGTTAGTAGAGCGCTCTACTGGAAATGGAGAGGCCCCTGGTTCGATACCAGGACCAGGTGGATCTTTTTGGTCGCGCTTTAGTCACCTAGTTGCGTTATGGAGATTTGTGATTGTCCTTTGTCTCCCTTGTTCCCTTCTCGAGGGAATATTGTAGCCATTCTTGTCCAGCTTGCTTGCACCTTTGCATTAATTGCGTTATCATCATAACCTTAAAATGCAGGCCATTTACCTTCGTTGGTGTAGACAGGTGGCAGCTGATAAAACCCGTTTGTTCTACTGACCTCTAACTCCTGGTTAGCCCAGAGCGCTCCACTAGAAGTGCAGAGGTCCCTGGTTAGATACCAGGACTAGGCGGATTTTTTCGGTCACGCACCAATCACCTAGCTGTGTTTGGAGACTTGTGTTTGTCCTTTGTCACCCTTGTTGCCTCTCCAGATATTTTCATCATTCAATAAACTAACATTTTAATAAATTCTTTAAAAAAAATATAAATAAAAGCTCTCAAAGAGGAGGAAAGATGTGAGAACAGTGGAGAAAGGTCTTCTGCCAGGCAAAAACGATTTTGCAAGCCAGCTTTTTAGCGAACTACAACACACAAGGTTACCATTTAAATAAAGATTAATGTACTCAACAATTTTGCTTCTAACACATCCTTCTTAACAGCTATATTTTCAATGAAACCAATCAATGCGGTAATAGCTAGACTTTTTTGTTTAAAAAACAAAACAAAGTACTTTGAAAGATTGAAGCTTGTGATGGTCAGTCTGATTTACTCTCTAGTTGCTCCATTTTATTATGACGTTAAATCTGCTAAGTGCACTTGACAGTCAACTGTTGCACTTCCCTGTAGCCTAACTGTAAGGACACCCATGCAGTAAGTTAATGGTTTCGTTTTGACGGTCACCTATTCCCATTTTGGAAGCTGTCTAAATTCAAGATATTCAGAAACTGAGGGTAGCATTCTTCAGAGTAAAACGGGGCCTTAGAGGGATACTACAACAAAATTTTGGCGTTTATTTCTTGGTCTATTCGTGTCCAGGGGAACAGCATCACATCCGACACACCAATCTCTCATTGAAAAAGGCACGAAAAGGAATTTTAGAACAAATTAAATGATTAGCAAAGAGCACCCCAATTGTTATGCTTGTCTTGGAACTTGACAGTTATTGACGATAACTGTCTCGCCTCCGGGAACAACAAGAGAAGGGAGCAAGGAGGAACATCCCTCTCACAGGGGCACGCTTTTGTGTGTCCCAGACGTCGCTATTGTTCCTCAACAAGATTACAGCAGATTAACCCGTTGCTCAAAATTCATACAAAAGCAGCTTTGGAATCTGGGACGGCTAGGACATCCTTTCGATGTCAGCCTCGCCGCAGCTTTGCTCATCCCGAGACAATCTGTCACGATTGCAGCAGATGTCATGTGCCCTCCTGCTGGCTGCTCTCCGAGCACTTGCAAGAGTGCGCTGATTTTATAACAAAAAATACAGCCATCAGTCTCAAAATGCAAACAAACGATTGTCATTTACAAATATTGTGGATCATGTTCAGCCTATTTCTGAACACGACGGGTATATTTCAAATTTTGTCGAAGTACCCCTTTAAAGACGGGGATGGCAAAAAATGAAAAATATGTGCCACACTTTGGAGCTGACAAAGTTCTTGGCTATGTACCACACTTGGTTCTTGACACCATTCTAGTGCGACTTGACCTCCACTACCCTGGATTAAATTAGGTTTATTTTTTCAATGTCTCCAGAATTATATTTTTTTCTTGCAGTCGATCAGATGCGAGAAGTGGTTATTATACCAAGTGACTATAGTCCGTTGCAACTCAAGAAGGTAGGGCGAGGGAAAGAAAGGCTGTGGAGGAGGAAGCAGACAATGCTAGAGGAGGAGGTTTCTCTCCCTCTCCAGTGTTCCGTCTGCTTCCCCCTCCCCGGCCGTCCTCACCCTCGTCCTATCTTCTTGAGTTGCAAGGGCAATATAAGCAGACATAATAAATTATTTGCACTCCATTTTACCACTTACCCGAGTGAGCACCGTGTGCTATGCAACATTACCCCCCACCCCCTCCCCTCCTCCCCTCCCAACTTCGTTGGTGGGCATTATTGTGATGTAGTTCCCTAAAGCATAAAGGATTTGCTCGGGATAAGGACTTTCTGCTGTTTACTGTTAATAATATGGAAGTGCAGTGTGTACAATACTAGGGGGAGAATCAGTGCTGGTCTTTTTTTTTTTCTTCAACGAAAAATGTATATTTTATTTTAGTTATTTATCCCGAATTTCCGCATAAGAGGGGTATTGCATGAGGGGTGGGGTTGTACAAAGCAAGAAGCTCAACAATTGTGAACAAAACACAGACAAAAAGGAAAAAGAAAAATGTTCTTGTGGGGTGCAGTTTTCCAGATAAAACGAGGATATATAATTGGGGTTGTTAAAGTTCGATAAAGTAGTGGATTGTTGTGCTGGCATCCACTGCTGTGCACATTTCATAGGGGCTTTTTGTTTCTAGTATCGTTCCACATTATCTTCACCTCTAAGCGAGCTTGCAGTGTAGGCATAAATAGTGTGCGTCTCCCTCGTATACCTTATATTTTAGGGTATCCTTATCAGCTATTTTGTATACACATTCTTCAAATAGGGTTCATGCAATCAGATGTAAACAGTGGCTTGACATTAACCCATGTTTGTAAACAACATGTATTTCCTGGTGAGGTAACTTTCTCAAATCAGGTATCCCTGCAAAAAATTGATGACATCAATGCCAATGTATCCACTGCGGTATTAATACATTCGGCTTACTTTGGATTGTGTAATTTCATTCCTGCAAAATACTCCAAAAAGTTGGCACTATACTCCTTTCACCCTTAAAAAAAACACAAATCTTTTTTTTTTTTTTTTTTTTTTAAAGCAGTTTAGTTGGGATACACCTGTCAGAAAATAAATTTTACGCGAAAAAAAAAAATTAATTGGGACACGCAAATTCTCCACGCAAAGTCTATGACGTAGCTTCCACCGCAGTCTTGGCATAGGGGTGAACGGAGTATAATGGGGTTCACAAAGTAGCAGTAAGTCTGCAAATATACTGTTGTTTATAGTATGTGTGAGGATTTCCTATGAGGCAGAGCTGTGCAATGTGAAACTGCGATTGCAACATGACGAGATCAACATGTTGTAGGGGGCTTGGGCTTAGTGTAGCATTGCTTACATTTTCTTGCGTAATACTGCCTTCTGCGTCTTCTAGGGCTTTATCTTTCATTTCATTTTTTCTAAGCTGTGTTTTGATTTTTTTTTCCAGTTACATGTATCATTGTGTGGTTTGTCCTGAAAGAATAAAGGTTTGTAAGAAAGAAAACACTGTGTGAGTTGTTTATTTTGTCAGTCTATCAAAATATTTAACCCAAATCCTGCTTTGCTTAAAAGGCATAAAACAAAAACTTCTAGTTTTTTTAAGTTATTTATTGAAAATAGCCAGAACAAAAACCTTGGCATACAATGAAGTGCCAATGAAAACTTGCAGAAGTGACCTGGACTGACTTAGCAGCATGAAGGGGAAAGGGTATAAAATGTCTGTGCACTCTTGAGAGCAGCAGTTGTGTGCCACAATAATCTGAACTACGTGTATGGCAATCGCACATGATTCTATGACATTTGTGTGCTACTAAACTGCTTGTGTACTGAATTGAATTCAAAATATATATATATATATATAAAAAAGGAACGATTGAGAACAACACATTTGTCTTGGGATCTTGTGGAATGGGGATTTTGGGGTTCTTTTAGCTGGAAAATTTTCTCATAAGAAACGTCATCAATGTTCACTCCTTTTAGTGAACAGAATGACCTGGATCACCTTGTTATTCACCAAACCCCCTCTTCTATATATATATATTTTTTTTAATAGATTCTTGGAGGTCATTTGAGTTTTTCATTAACTACTTTCTTAGGATGTTTCTTTGAGCACCCTCATTCAGTTCGTAGACAGATGCATACAAAGCAGCGGCCTAGAAGCATTCAGTGCTGACCTGCAAACCAATTAACCATTCGTTTTGTTGACTAATGCGGCCAGTTTAACGAATTGAATGGAAACTACCAAGCCGCGTAAATTGTGTTGCGTGCTTTGTGTGCGTCTCCTAAACGTCCTTCATCTAGCCGCTTTCATATGTCTGTATGCTTACAAAAGCATGAATCTGTCTTGATGCACGCAGTTTGATGAAGAAGTTCTCGCGGAAGCTGGTGAGCCGCTGCATCTACTGCAACGTGCTGCGAGCCACCTCGTCCGACATCCTGGAGGTGTTCTTGGACCTGGACGGATGGTCCACAATCCACATGTGGCTGCAGGAAGCCAAGACTGCCGACAACCGGCCATTCCTTCTGGAGCTGCTCAAGCTGTGCCAGGTAGTTGTTCTTTCCTTTTCAAAGTGCCTCCTCCGATCATTGCGAGTATCTGTACCTCCTTGGGTCTGTTCTCATTATTGTCCCTACACCCGCTCGCTGTTTGCAACAGCACTGAGGGATTGCTCAAAACTGGTGACAGAAGCTCGGACGTCTACTGTAACCGTGACATTACGTCCCGGTGTTGCGAGCCAAACTTGGTAACTGAATAACGGTTGATGAAGTATAGATGGACAGAAGGCGCAAGCTTCTGAGCTGTGATCACTGCCTTAGTTGGCCGTAATTCCCGACTAATGTTGTATTATGACGAACAATGCAAACTAATTAGTACAGCCACTTTGACAAATACAAGTTGGCGGAGCGTCCTGGACCAAGAAGGGGGTGCACCAGTGTTAATGACCCTTTGCTTTAGGACCCAGTCTATTACGATGTTAAAATCCTGGCTTCTGTTTCGGCCTCTCTGCTAGATGAGTGACTGTTTGCTCGATCGATTAATTGCCATTGTGTGTATAGTCGGTGACGGGTCAAGAACCCGGTAAATGCTCTGCCTCCAGCTCAAGCTTTTTGCCTTTCATGACGCTTCACTGCACATGCAATCAACGCCCACTGAAAGACAATAAGTGTGTGCTGGTGGATCTACTGCATTCTTCACCTGTCACCGACAATAGTGCTTTCTCGCTTTAATTTACGACTGGAAAAGGAAGAAGTTTGTCACAATTTATGTTTTGTATTGGCAGTTTGCTTGTCCAATGACGGCACGGAGAGTGATTCCGAGCTGTGTCTCTGTGTTCTGCAGGTCCTTCCCATGTCCTTGGAGCGGCTGAAAGAGAACAGCAGCCCCAAGCTGATCAAGGGACTGACCAAGTGTTCGAGCGAAGAGGTGCGGCTCATGGCCGAGAAGGTGGTCACCGGCTGGATGAAGCTCATCAAGGGAGACTCGAAAGAGGCCGTCAAGCCCGTGAAGGACACTGCCGGTCAGTCTGCCACTTGCCTCATTGCCACAGTTTTTGCGTCATTATTATGCAGAAAGCAATATTTAGAAACAACAATCTGCTTAGGTGCAATGAGTGCAAATTACAAATATCAAAACAAACTTCTTTTTTCTTTCTTTTTCTATTCCGGCCATTGACCTAAAAGACTCTGACTTCACCGTCATGCAATCGGCGGTAGCTTTTTCCACTTGGCTCTCTGACTCTGCTATAACTTGTGACTTGTGTGAGCCATGAACCTTTAGGGGCAGATGGTGTCTAGAACAAACAAACGAGCGGTGTTAGGCGGAGCACTTACTGTGGTGGAAAGTAGCATAATTTTTGCAGCGGTCATTCCTAAACGAGGTGCTCATTTTGCTTTGTTCAGAACCGGGCGCCAAGAAGAAGAAGACGAAGTCCCCGGTCGGTGCCCCGGCAGTCTCTCCCAAGGGTGCGCTCAAGCGGGAGCGCTCGAAAGGCTCGCAGGATGAGAGCCCCCAGGAGCAGGTTGCCCCCAAGGGCAACACCACTCCCGTGCACCCGTCCACGAGGACAGGGCCGGCCGGCAAGGACAGCCCGCCCACGCCCAAAGAGAGCCCCGTGGCACCCAAAAACCCAAGGCGCAGGACCGCCCCAAGACTGTGAAGACTTTCCAGACACGCTTCCGGTCGACCGGCCTCGAGGAGTCGCCGCTGCCGCCTCCGGTCAAGGCGGGAGCCAAGAAGGTGGTGCGCCCTGCCGTGGACAAGAACGCCCTGCTGTCGGCGCGGCAGCGGCTGGCGCCCACTGTCCACGCGGAGCGCCGGGTGAAGCCCTCCAGCCTCGTGTCGATGGGTGGGGACGGCAAGGAGGCCGCGGGGCCAGGCATCCGGCTGATCGCACCCAAGCCGGTGCACGTGCTGCAGGAGGACGGCGGGTTCATGGACGCACTGACGGCCGTGCCCGTGGTGCCCGCCGTGCCGGGGAAGCGGAAGCGCAAGAACTCGGCTGCTGGCGGCAGTCCCGCAACGCCGACCAATGCCAAGGAGAAGGGCGCCACGCCGCCGACGAGCAGTTCCCCCACGAGCCCGCCGCCAGTTGCTCCCAAGTTCCAATTCTATAAGGACACCTTGGAGACTGGGGAAGGGGCAGAGGCGGCAGAAGAGGAGGAGGACATCGGGAAGAGGGTGAAGAGGAGGAAGAGAGGGCAGGCGAAGGAGGGGAAAGAGGAGGCGTCTGAAAAGGAAGGGGCGGAGGAGAGTGCGGCGTCGCCCGAGGGGACTCGCCTCCGACTCCGACGGGGGAGGAAGAGGAGGGCACTGCCGAGAAGGAGGAGGAGACGGTGGAGAAGAAGGAGGAAGAGGTAGAGGTGGGAGCGGGAGACGCCAGCGCGGGGTCGGACAAGCTGGCTTCAGACAGGCCTGCGTCGATCCTCTCGATGACGAGGAAGAAGACGAAGAAGACGGTGCGGTGGGTGGAGGAGAGCAAGCTCAAGCAGTTCCACTTCTTCGACCTGGACGAGACAGAGAGAGGTGAGTTGAGTCTGCTTTTTGTTTTGGTCGTTAAAATGGACTCGCTTTAAAAGGTTTTACAATTTTGTACCACACTTGCTTCTTGTGCCACGGCATGTGGAACCACCTCGGCTGCTTTATCCGGAGTAACTAAAGTGTTGTTGTGGTGGTGTGGTTCGGAAACCTTTTGCAAGCACCCACCGTTTGAGACTTGGCCGACACTCATACGCTTCCTTCTGTTTCTTCCCCGCAGTGAATGTGAACAACATGCAGAACTTTGGGGACCTGAAGACCCTGGAGATGAAGCGGGAGCGACAGGTGGTGGAGACCGCCAGGCGCATGATGGGGGACCGGATGGAGGAGGCGCTGCCCTACCGCATGCCCCGGCTACTGGAGCGCCCCGAGCCCCTGGCTGAGCCGGGCAGCGGCAGCCACGAGAAAGAGGTGCAGAAGCTCAGGCAGCAGAAGACCCTGCAGGAGATCTACTTCTCCAAGGACATGTGAGTGCGCCCTGAAACCATGGCTTTTGGAACGCGTCCCCAACTGGGGTGTTTACAGAATCCTCAAAAGTGGTCTCTCAGTTTTCTCCCGACGTCGTCGTAAAATTGTCCTGTTTTTGCTGGCCGCGATCCTCGTGGCATAGCAGCAGCTGTAGAGGATGTGGCAGACACCTTGTTCGCCGCCTCAAGTTGGTACGCCACGACGACGGCGACGCTTGCATTCCTCTCGTGCTGTTTTCTGGGACTTCTATGGCCAACCGTCACGATTGCGTCATTTGACGGTGGATCGTGAGTGACATCACGGATTTGTGATGTGCACTTTGGGACCACTTTCGATGCACGGGCAGAATAGGACGCCGAACGCGCTTCGAGACTCGTTCAGGGCACCGCACCGCAACGTCCTGCCCGTGCGCTCCGAAAAGACTGTGTTCACTCACGCGTTTGCTTCATGTGCAGTGTGGTCTTTTTTACGGATGCACCACTGGGAAATTCGGTTTTAAAGCCTCGTTGGATTATGTGTATGTTGCACGTATGCATAATTTAACGAAGCTTCAAGACTTGTTTCAAATCTTGCTCTAGTACATCCAAGTTCTTCCCTGTGGTCATGCAAGTAGAGTAGAGTTACACTGAACGCAAGTAGGTTTTTCAATGGGATGGTACAGAACCTTTACTCTGGAGAGAGGTCGAGTAAATTTTAGAATGTGGTCGTAGAGTGCTGAGATGCGAGCGTGATCCAATCGCCTGTGCAACGTTTTTACGAGGCATGCACGAGGAAGCGTCTTTGTATCGGGCTCTTAGACAGAATACTGAGAGTCGTGTGTTTCTATTGTAACTGTATAGAACATGTATACCTTGGCAGCAAAAACATTTGGATTTGCATTGAGTATTTTTTAAGAGTTCATTTTTTTTTTTTTTGTGATCAGCACTAAAGTGGCATTCATTCACCGCAGAGGTTTGAGCGTCAAATAGCCCATTCTGATTGCGTTTTTTTGTCTTTTCAGGATTCCGGACTCTCCTTACGAACCCGACGCAGAACAGGTGTCCGGTCAGGAGCCGAAGCAGATTCCGCTCGAAGACGTGAGTCCTACCTTATTCGGTCGGCTTTTCTTTTAAACGAGCATTCTCGATACGTGACTCCCTTTGAGGTTAAAGCATCGAAGTCCGATCTAACCTGGCGGCTCCGTTTGTCTCGCAGGAGAACAGCCCGAGCGCCACGCTGGACTACTCCAACATGGAGGTCCCCAAAGCGAGCAGCCTACCCTCGATCCTCTCGAACCTGGTCCTTTCGATAGCGTCCAAGACCCAGGGCGGGCCCCAGGGGCCGCCGCAGCAGGGGGGCCAGGCACCCCAGGGGCACATGATGCCTGGGGGCCACGTACGCATGCCGGGACAACAGCACCACCAGGGCCCCATGCCGGGGCAGATGCAGGGCCAGATGCCGCCACAGTCGATGATGCCGGACATGCAGGGTCCCCCGATACACATGGGCGGCGGCGGCGGGAACCTCCTCGGGGAGATCCCCAGTGCCAGAACGGGCCGCCCAACTTCATGCACCCCAACAACATGCAGGGTCAGGGTGAGTGTGCTTCGTTGCGTCTTGCGCTTTTTAGGTCGGTCTAGAGCCACCGAATAACCTACGCAGGGGTTCTCGAGCTTTACAGTCTCGAAGAACACCTATCTCTCTCAAATGACAGCTGGGAAACCCCTTTCGGTCTTGGCACTGTTGCCCCGAGGCAGAACAGAAGCCCCACAAACCCCATAAAGAATAGCAGACGTACTAGAGAATGTTTGTCCCAAAGTTATGCATCAATAAAAGCCTCAGATCCACTCTAATACTAGTGTTTAAACTGGAAAAATACTATACCTCAAAATGCAACTCCTTGTGCTTTAGATGCAGTGTCAGGAAGCTTAGCTAATATTATTCTGATCAGTCACGGACTGTTTTGACATCTCCAGAGGACTGAAAACTGCTTCCTGAATTTTGTTGTTGCATCATGCCTCCTGTTTTTGTTGCTGCATCTAGAGGCTGGATAAGCCAGGACCTTATCCCGGCTTATCCAGCCCCAAGATGCAGCAACAAATGGAGTCCCCCTGCAGTCAAGATAGTAGTGGGAGAGGGGAAATTAATAGGGTTGCTGAAGAGGATTTTCCTACCTTCGGAAAAACTTTTTGTAGGTTGGGCTTTAATGGGAACGTCACATCTTCTGGCTTCTCCCTCCTACCTTTGTCACTTTTCTAACTTCATTCCCACCCTTTTTCACAGGTATGAACATGATGGGCCCACCGGTGTCAATGGCAGGGGGCGGTGGCTTCCCCAACATGGGCATGCCCATGGGCCACGGAGGAGGCAACGGAGGGGGTGGCGGCGACTGGGGCATGATGCCCCCCATGGGGGCTGAGGGCGACTTCTTCAGGGGCCCACCACCGGGCATGGGTGGCGGCGGACCCCCCATGGGCATGGGAGGGGTGCGCCGCCTCCCCCGATGGGCTCTGCCGTCCAGCACATGATGGACATGGCACGGGGAAACATGCCCCCGCACGGCGGAGGACGCAGTGAGTGCGCTTTCCTTTCTTTTTGGTGGGGCCAACTGAATGAGTGGGCCAATTGGGAA
This sequence comes from Ixodes ricinus, assembly GCA_037355805.1. Taxonomy (NCBI): domain Eukaryota; kingdom Metazoa; phylum Arthropoda; class Arachnida; order Ixodida; family Ixodidae; genus Ixodes; species Ixodes ricinus. The sequence continues at coordinate 85,938 of JAZHYW010024517.1, read as the reverse complement.
ATTTCTAGCTTAATGCGGTTCTCGGAAGTCCGCCGTGGGAATAAAATTTAACTTTTTTGTTTCACTAGGTGCTGCAGTGCACTTCAAAGGGAAAGCATTGGGTTCTAGTTAAATTATTTTGTAATGCCCATGTGTGTGTTTTTTCTCTTCTTATAGATTCGAGGATGAGAACTCCCAGGGTACCCTGCAAATACTACATGACGTCAACCTGCAGATTCGGAACCTCATGTTCTTTCCTGCATCCGGGCGTCAATGGACCTCCGCTGCAATAGCAATCAGCGTGCCACCTGCAGATGTGTACAGGAAGAAAAGGACTATGGAAACGGTGCAGCAGCATCTCCGTGCATTTGCAAAACTCGAACAACTGTGGTGTGCAAACGTGTACAGGAAGCAAGAGACTGTGGAATCTTTTCTCCAATGTCGTGCATCTCCAGTGCTTGGCGGCTCCATGTAAATAAGGTCACACGCATCCAGCGCTCGAAGAGGAGGACTGCGCTCTCTATTTATTGACAGTTTTGCGTTTCTTTTTCAATCCGGTGTTTGGGTGTAACCCAAAATCTTTTTTCTGTTTTTTTTACTACGAGCGGTGCACAAGGAACGCGAAAACTCGCTACAATCCTGCTCCGCACCTGCCGAGAAACGTTGCTTTGTTTGCAGGACTGGTCATCTCATGGATCACACGCTGCATCTGTGCAGTTGTATATAGGTGTACTATATTGCATATATGTGTATATTACTAGCCGTCTGACATACGATTAAAACTGGAAGTTGATTTTCGTATGAACTACTGGTCTGTGTTTATTTGCTCGAGGTGCATGTTAATTCTTATGTGGAGAGCAAGTCGTCTGCTTCCTGCGCAGGAGTTGTGGTGACATCAGAACGACGCTGAGCTCCGATTGGCTTTAATTGAAAGGATAGTGGGTAGACTTCAATGCTAGATGCCTTGAGGTCGACCCACAATTTTTTTTATTGGCTAATAAAAGCTCGACGTTCTGACATCATTGCAACCCCTGTGCAAAAAGCAAAAGCAGAACTTGACGTTCCGACGATCGATGATTCTCAGAATAACTAGTAGTACCCAATGCTCCAGGGAGAAGAATATAGCTTGACTGAAGCAGTTGAGGGTTGTACTACAATTAGTTGGAGATGCTTGCAGCAATGGGACGTTTTTCTAATGTGCACTGCTCTGTGGTGAACCTAAAACAAACAGTGCACATCCCCCCCCCCCCTCCTCACAACGCTTATGATGATGATAAAACAAATTGTAATGACATGTTGCTTCATCTCTTCGGAGTAGCACCCGACGTGTTTTGATCAAAGTGGTTGAGAGTGGTTTTAATCTGCGTCCAAGTTCCGGGATTTCATTTGTATGTTTTCTGCAGTGATGAGGATGTGCTTTGAAATTCCACAAAGTAAATCAAACCACCAAATTACTCTTGACAAAATTTGTACTCGCTAGGTGCGGATATTGAGTTTCTGTTTTTGTTTTGATTCATTTTACAAGAAGACAGGTCAACATGTCAAGAAATTAAAATATGCCGCTAGTCATATCTAGTGCGTTCAGTACTTTATGTTGGCAACGCTGGGTCAAGCATGGCCGGCGCGGCAGTTGTTCGGCTTTGATCCAGACTTATCGTTTTCTGATTTACTGTGTAGTTTCCCTGTTTTAAGAGGAATTTAACTGGGTATTTTATGGTATTTATGAGTAGACTCAAGTACTGAAGTTTGCGCTCTCGCCTGCAGCTCGCACTCGGGTAAGTACGAGCAACTTTGCGGTGGGTGTTGGTGAGGTGCTCACGTTGGAGGTCCGGCTTTTATAAAACAGCTGACGCGGTACGTTTTGCACATCTTAACTCACAATTTTTTAACAAGGGAGTAGAGATTTTTAAACTTCAGGCCATCGTTATACTTCGCTCAAGTTTTCCCGTGTAGCGTGGCTGTACGACTCTGACACATCGGGGATCAAGTTACGGTGGACATTTCAGGCGCTCTCCGAAGTTATCATGGAGCATCTCCCCCAGCATTTGCGTTTTCAAGAGCTCTGGGGAGGCAAAGACGTGGACGTCGAACCCAGCGATGGCATAGACTTGCTCGATTCGCCGGTGAGTGTCATAACGCCTCTTTCGCAAGTGTTTCCACGCACGACCCATTAACTCTTCAAGCCAATGCTCACACGTCTCTCAAACACGGATTTGCCTCTGTCGCCAGTTTCCGTTTGGCATACCCCCCGTCGTACCAGACGCCGAGACACAGATTCGTGAAATTCTCGAGGAAATATCGGACAATTTATCGGCACACAGCGTGGAAAGCACTCAAAGGTCAGTCGCGTCTCAACTCTGTGTGGTCCGAACTGTTGACGGGGCTTTATTTCGTTTTGTTTCGAAACAGACACTTCTCGGCTCCACCCGACGTGAAATCGCTGTTGTCTTGCGATGTTTCGGCCGCACCTTCGGAACTTCGGGTCCGCAGGAACCTCGCAACTGGTACCCTCGAAGGATATAACGAGGTTTGAGCTGCTTTCTTTTTACACCAACGTCCATTCAAAGGAATAAGAAATTTTGCGAGTGGAAATGTTGAATTTCATATGTTTTCCTCCCTCACACAACTACAGTTAACTGCTCTTTGAGTGGCTGTTCTGCCTGCAGCCTTTTTTGTCTCGCCAATCAGTGTCGGATGTACAGTGCTAATCAAACTTGTCTATAACGCGCGAGCTTGCGGCTTTCTCCGGGGAGCGCTAGACTGGTGGCATTCGCGGAAACTAAGCTAGTCACGTGGCGCAACGTGGAACGGCCCGCTCGAGGGGTGTCCTGCCCACTCTATCAGCTTGATAAGCGATAAAAGCAAAGTGCTTTATGATATATTTTTTTTTTGATGACGACATCATTGATACGCCTTCATGCTTTAGTTTGTTTGTTGTTCGAGCAATGATGTTTGTAAAAAGCGTGCGAGTAGCCTTCCGCGTTCGCCGCCAGCCGTCAGGACACCCCTCGAGCGGGCCGTTCCATGTTGCACCACGTGACTAGCTTACTTTCCGCGAATGCCACCAGTCTAGCGCTCCTCGGAGAAAGCCGCACGCTCGTGCGTTATAGACAAGCGTGATTAGCACTGTACAGTCCCCTGCAATATGAAAGACCCACTGGGAGCGCGTGGCCGAGGCGGTGGCTGGTGGGGGCTCTCCGGGCAATTCCATTCTGCTTCGAGGGGAGGACGCTCACTCGGGGCTCAGCTAAAGTGCAACGCGCCTATCAGTTTGAGCTGAGCCCCGTGTGAGCGTCCTCCCTCGAAGCAGAATAGAATTGCCTGGAGCGCTCGCAGCACCCCCGCCAGCCACCGCCTCGGCCATGCGCTCCCAGTGGGTCTTTCATATTGCAGGGGACTGTACTGTGTATCTACCTCAAGCCTCACTTTAAGACACACCAAGTGTTCCTCGATTCTCAAAACACAATCAACTGTTTATAGGGGAACAGAAACAACAGCAGGTTCTGGAGGACTTAGACATCCTTGTTTCTTTCCAGGTATTTATTGAGGAAGAATGCCCAGAAGACGGCGAATCAGCTGTAGACTTTGTAAATGGTGTGTGTCCAATAGCAGTAGTCTCCACTGCTTGCTTGTGTGAGAAAAGAAGCCCAAACTGTTTCTGTTCTATTTCCTCCTCTGTCCAGATTTGTTGACTGTTCCGCCAGGTTTTGAAGAAGGCATGACCTTTAGCGCCGAGTCAGCAGCTCCCGAGGAAGAGTTTTCCGTACGGCATGTGCTCAATCTGGCAGACGTCTTGTCAGCTGGGGAGCCACAAGAAATGGATGATAGGACTCGGAACAAGGTCAGTGCCTTGAGGCACAAACAGAAGCTGTAAAGAAAAGGGATGAATGCATGCAGCGTGTGGGACACAGGACTGTAGAATGTAATTTAATACAAAACGTTGCACATGTAACAGAACATGTTTGGTGGGTATGCATCACTTCTGTCTCTTTGACAGAAGCTGAGTGAGTACTTAGGCTTTCACATATTTCAGAAATGAACTGTGCATTGTCAAACACTCAGCCTCCGCCTAATCTGCCCAAATATAGTACTAGCGGTTCATACCAGATGCCAAAGTTTCAAAACTAACCGTTATCCTGTTCAAAAGTTGTGAGCGATTTTCTTAAGCTTTCAGCGGGAAAATGGTGGCTTACAAAGTCCACGACCACGAATACAAGTTGATGAATGGCGTCAACTATGGGGAACGGGCCCCATCGTCCCATTCAAAGTTTTGATAGCATTGTCCAAAGCTATCTCACTATGGCACTTTCGTGCATCTGTGAGACAAAATAAAGGGCATGATTTAGAAAAAAATAAAGGAACCTGAAATACTTACTAATACGTGGAGGTTCTGTTTCTGCCTCTATCAAATGTGATGCCAGGTATTTTGTATTTTTTTTTTGCAAGTGGCAGAATGCCAAATTGGGATTGGCAAGAATTGAGCTTTTCAGATTCCTGTGCACTCTTGGAAAGTTGTGCTGACAATCTAAAGAGATGTTTGCTCTGTTATTTAGAACTGTAAAACTCATTTGCAGTGCTCGTGCTTTTTTTTTGTGTGTGTTGCAGATTTGAAAATATTTTATGAAGCTAGATTTTAAAGATATAAATTTCATACTAAACGTGTTTGTTTTTTCTTGCCTCAGGAAAATAAACAAGCCAGTGTGGGACTGCTGGATGATGTTGAGTTTATGAAGCAGCTGCCGCTGGTGAGCAAGATAACTAGATGCACCATTTCATTTCAGATTTCTGTTGGCTGCCTCCTTTGGGCGGGGAAGGGGGGGGGGTTGGCTGGTTCAGTATAGGGTCCGCTGGATTTTGCGGTGGGGGGGTCGAAGCCTTGATCAGCCCCTCTCCTGGCTATGCCACTCCTTCCTATTGCATCTACTCCACTTGTCTGCTGAGGACCTTTGCCTTGCCTTCCTTGCAATTGCTTGCCTTTGTCAATTTCTCTTGGCTTGAAACCTGCTTTGCTTCTTAGGTTGTATAATGTCTTTTCCTTTTGCATCCTTAGGAACCGGTGACGGCAGTGCTTGACATCAGCCACGTGACGAGCGAACCCAAGGTGCGCTTGGAGTGGGCAGAGCAGGTGGACATCTCCAAGCCCATGCTGGATTTCAAGGAGCAAGTGCCAGACCCTGCATTCAAGGTGCTCTGCACTGGCATTTCTGTCCACGTTTTTGCCTATAAAACGTGTCAGAGGCTACACAACTTTGTTGCAAGTTGCACTGCCTGCGTGCTTTTCAGTCTTGTGAAAGACTGCATTGATGCCAGATGAAGATATTTATGCTCTACCCTTACCATTGAGTTCAGAGACTCGCTGAATCTTAAAGGAGAAACAAAGCAGTCTGATTGTTTCAATTCAATGTACAAAGAGAATCATAAATTCTTGAGTATGCAGACCCGCAGTGCTTCAACTAGTTAGTTCCTGCTCTCGAAAAAAATTTGTGGCTATAGACCTGAGAGTATGTATAAGAAATTCAAATCTCTATTAAAAAGTGCTAGAACCATAGGCAGACAATGAAAGGGAGAATACACAGACAAGCTGGTGAGCTCACTCCATAATAAATCTGAGATTAGAAATAGCAAAAAAATATGTACAACCACACTCAACATCTTGAACTGCTCTGGGGTCACCCAGGGTAATTTGTAGGTCCGTTTTCCCATTCTCTTTTTGTGAGGAGGTGTTTGTAACCATCGGAAAGGGTTAAAGGGATGGTGAACCGAAATTTGGATTTAAAAAAAACAATGCAGGAGATGTAGGCGGGACGCTACAATCCCTACAACACTACTCGTAAAGCAATATCTCGAATGGACGGCCGTATTTTTGGAAAAAAGAGGTCGAGATTGAACCAGGCCGACAAGGCGCGTGACGTGAAGATATCTTGTTTCCTCCTCTCTCCGCTTCGCCCCGTCAAGGCGGAGAAGGCGCGAGGCCGTTTCCCTTCCTTCTTGGAGAAATATGACGTGAATATTTCTGTCAAATGCGCCTCCTTATTGTGAAAAATACGGTCATCCATTCGAGATATTGCTGTATGAGTGATGTTTTGGTGTTTGTAGCATCCCGTTGCACGCTTTTGCCGCGTGTTTTGTGGAATCCAGATTTCGGTTCAGCATCCCTTTAACGTATGTATAAAAGGGACTTTGTGAATTAAAGCAGTAGCTGTGTTTCAGAATTGTGATGATTGCCTGTTCTTTTATTAGTATTCCTAGTTTGAGGTTTCTTATGGAGCAGTGGTTTTCAAATGGGGGTCCGCAGACCCTTTGGGTTCCGCGGAGGAATTTTAGGGGTCCGTGAAGCCCTGCCTCACCAGTTAGATCCAGCAATGAAAGTTGTATTTCTTTGTTGAATTGCGAAGAAATGTTCCAATTCTCGCACGAGTTTTCTCGTGTGTATGTCAATGACAGAAGTATACTCCACACACTCACTTAGTTATATCCATTTATTAAATCATTATCATAATAAGCCTTCACAAATTCCTTTCCTTCATCTCGAACGGGGTCCTCCATTATCTCTACCGATCCACAAGGGGTCCGCGAAACAGTAATGGTTCAGAACCACTGTTATGGAGCATGCAGACGCTTAGTAATTCTTTGATGACAGAAGCTACTGCTGTAGTTGTAGTTTCTATGAATGTTCTTGCTGTGTGTTCTTGTCATCCTGCTGCAGTGGCCGTTTGAGCTGGACACGTTCCAGAAGAAGGCCATCGTTCACCTCGAGCGGAGGGAATCAGTCTTTGTGGCCGCCCACACATCTGCCGGCAAGACAGTGGTGGCCGAGTATGCCATTGCTCTTTCTAGGCGCCATATGACCAGGTGGGTGTCGTGCCATTCTTGCCGTGCATACCACAGCAAGTCGTAGGAAGTATGCATACCCCCAAAAAGTCGGATGCTCTCGTGAAAGTCAATTATCGCCTTAGGACTGTTGAAACGAAAAGCCCTTGCTTTTTCTACGTTAAATTGGAAATTTTTTAGACAAATCTCTCTTATGTCGTTGTAGTTGCGTATGGGGTTTTCCAAGAGGTTCACTGCATGACCAAAAAGTTTGGTCATTCAACGTCGGGGCTGTTTCATGTTGGTAGTTGATCTTGGATCCAAGGAGATCACTTATTGTTGCATGTAACTCAGTTAGGTGCCATTATGTTACCTTTAAATTAATATATATTCTTTTATCTTGCTTTTTTCTGAGTATGAACTTAGCCTATTGGGTACATAAATGGAATAAATCTGGAATACTCATAGGTAACATTACAAACACAATAACTCCACTTTATAAAGTAAATTCTGATCACACAGTTTGCATCTGTGTTCTTGCGCTTCTCAGAAACTGTTTGATCGAAGCAAAGTTTAAGTTTTGTTTTCCAACAAACAAAGCTTTTGGGGGTATTGCTATTGGTCAATGCATTCTGTGGATTTCTACCTGACTCTGTTTTCTTTACCGGAAGGGTGATATTCATGAAATGGACAGCACATGGTTAGAATCAAATAATCTTAATTTTCCAGGACAATCTACACATCTCCAATCAAAGCTCTGTCCAACGAAAAGTACAGGGACTTCAAGGACACCTTTGAAGATATCGGACTCATCACGGGTGATGTGCAGATCAACAAGGAGGCTTCGTGCCTCATCATGACAACTGAAATTCTCAGGCAAGTAAAAGCCTTCTGCATGCATGATAAAGGACGATAAGCGAGCATACTAACCTATCCAAGCTGGGAGTCAAATTCCTATGCGGAGAGCAAGTCGTTCTTCTTACACAGGAATTGCGGTGATGTCAGAATGACGCCGAGCTCTGATTGGCTTTGATTGGAAGGATAGTGGGTAGACTTCAATGCTAGACGCTTTGAGGTCTACCCACTATTGTTTTCAGTCGGCCAATATTAGCTCGGCGTTTTGACATCATTGCAACCCCTGTGCAAGAAGCCGACGAACTCTCGCTCCGCTTTGCTGCCTGCTGGGCTTTCATTATCAAGGGAGATTTCTTTGGTAATATGTGTTTGTAACTACTTGCTGATTTGAGTTAGAATGGTCTTAATTGTGCAGTTAGATTTGAGTGAGAATTGCCCTTCTGCAAGTTTGAGCGAGGTATCAGGAGGCTGGTGCAGTTTGACACTTAACCTTTTTTCAGTTGATATTGATATCAAGCACATAACTAAATATAGATTGTAGCATTACTTTTGCTCTTCATGTCCTGTACATATACTATCTTGTTTTTGTGTAAGTCCACGAGTGCCGCAAGTTCATACTACTGTAAAATGCAGCGGAAACACCCACTTTAGGCAAGCGCCCACTATAAACATTTCGAAACTTGGGGATTCTGCAAATTATACGTTAAACGCCCACCCTTCCAAAGTGCCGTCATTAGCCGAAAATATTCACCTCTTTGCGGCGGCTACGAGAGCCGCCAGCGGCGATGACAGGAATATTGTGTGAAAATAAGTGTGCTTTCTCTGATTCCGTTTACCCTGCCTTTAAAGCTCTTTATTGGCCACCATCTTGGTTTTTACCGATTTGACCAGACAAGCATCCATGTCTAGATTAACCTAGTTTGGTGTCCTCAAAGCCCCTGAACGTAAATCAAGCCAGTCAATAAAACTTTTTTTTTTTTATTGTTATTGATTGTCCTATAAAGCTAAATAGACCGAACCATGTGCGCCCAGTGGGTAGGGTCGATTATTCTCTGTTCCTGAGCTTTATAGCTGGTTTGCACGCATTCAGTTTTCTTTATTTACCCTTCTGTCGTTTTAATTGTCCCCTTCCCCTGCCAGATAGACTCCCCATCACTTCTGCCGATCCAGAAGGGGTCCCCAATCATTGGTGGTTGAGAACCACTGGAACCGGGACTGCAGCAAAATAAACGGGCGAAATGGGTAGCTTTAGTTAGTGCTCGCGCTGCTGAGGTGTTCGTGCAGCCGAGATATAATATCGAAGGCCAGAAGGTTGCGTTCATATCCATAGCTGCAGTCCGTGTTGAGGTCGTGCCGAGGTCAGACGGAGCGTAGAGCGTCGTGCCGTCTTGTCTCAGGTCCATGCTGTACAACCGGTCGGACGTGGTAGCCGACTTGGAGTGGGTAATCTTCGACGAGTGCCACTACATCAACGACCCTGACGTGAGTTGTGCATCTGTGGCCGGCACCTCGTGTTACATCATTAGAATGTCACGGCGACATTCCACCACTGATATTGATGGCATTGCACGAACGCCGTCTTAACGAGTGATTATACTGCAAAGTTCTTATTGCCTTCTCTCTATGGGAATTGTGATCTGGTTGCAGAGAGGCGTGGTCTGGGAAGAGGTGCTCATCATGCTGCCGAGACACGTGGGTCTCGTGCTGCTCAGTGCCACCGTACCCAATGCCCTGAACCTGGCCAATTGGATAGGGTGCGTTTGCTTCCTTCCTCTCTGTTCCAACGCGCTTTCTAGAAGCCTGGTACACAAGTCTGTATTTGTGTTAAAGATCATAGCGTGGGGCGGGGCGTCGAAGCAAAATAAGACAATGGATGCGAAGCAAGGTTGTACCGTTTCTCTAGGAACCACCTGCGGGTCTGTTTTTCCTATTAGTAAGTGTTCTTTAAACAAAAAGGGAAGGAAGGAATGTCCTAAGTGATGTGTAAGAGTCCAATTTATTTCAAAAAAGCTTCTGTGAATACCTAAGTTACATTATTTTGTTCTTGCATTTACGATTATAAACTTGGTAATAAAATAAATTCAGACTTAAGCAATTGTTTTTATTTCCTTTCGAACTCCCGTATTAGAAGCTCTTTTATACTGTGAGGCACGGGTGCATCGGGGCGGCAGCGGCAGCGGCGTGCGGTGCATCTGAGGAACGAGAGAGAGAAGAGGAAGAAGCATGGGTTTGATGCGTGGAATTTAAGGCCTTTGGGGTGCTAAGCAGTGTACAGTTTCAGTAGTGTAACCTGGAACAAGAGATAAATACATTTAAACATAACAAGGGGGGTTCGTCCGAGATATTGATGTCTCAACCACCGCTTTTTGTGTCACCGGTCTTCCTGCGCACCATGATGCAGCAAACAGACGCTCAGCGTTTGAACGTGAGTGGATGGCTGCCTACGTTGGTGAACTCTTGATTGCAGTGCCTATCGAACTTACAGAGGGCGAACCGCCTGTCTTAGTACAGCCAGCCATGAAGGCAACCAATCAGGTGCCAGATCAATACTCCACGCACACTTGATGGATCGTTGCCGAGCCTCCTAAGTTTCTTGGCTTTGGAGACTAGTAGTCGCCAGAAAAGTTCATAGACAGACTTGAGAGTTGTTGCCTGATCCACGGTGTTAAAGCCAAGCACCGCATTGCCCGTGTCGTTCCTGCAGCCCTTTGCGGTAGTGCCAAGCTCTGGTTTTGCTTTGCGGGCGAGTGTAGTAGCTGGACTGCCTCGCCCGACTTCGAGCGTGAGTTTGCACCAGTTGACAAGAAAAAGCGGCTCAAGAAGGAACTACACAAATGAACCCAGCACCCCAAGGAAAACCTAGAACAATTTGTATATACCATCAACAGCTACTACGACAAGATTGGTGAGCCTGTGACGGAAGCACAGAAGGTGGAGCGGGTACTCCAACAGATGCACCTGCAGTTCCGGGATCTTGTCGAAGGATGGATTTCGACACACTCAAGCAGCTCGTCAACGCTGCTGATGGCCTACTGGAGCATGTACTCGCCACACGCGCTCCAGTACGTACCTGTTTCCCAAACCATCAAATCAAGTTGCCCGGGACTTGGTATTTCAAGGTCGGTCGCCTACACCTGTGACGCTTCCACTTCTGGTAGCTGCTCAAGGTGCAGCAGTGTGCTATGCCTGCTCTCATAACGCCACACCCCCACCTCTGGCACCTGCATCCGGCAGCCGTGCAACTGTCGTACTACAAAGACCAACTCGGTGCCACCGCGACGCTTAGCGTTACGCCGCGCAACGTGGGCCTCGGCGGTTCCATCGGACATCAGCCAGTGCCTCAGCAGAATGGCCATGATCTCCAAATACTGTGCCATCGTTGTGGAGGCATGGCAGACGTCTCGCCAGTGCCCTACAGGCAAGCGCCAGAGTCTACCACATTGTTTTCGCTGCAACCAGCCTGGTCACACAGAAGCACGCTGTCCAGGAAGGGCAGCCAGTATGTGCCGTACCGGCACGTGCCTACTTCTCAGTGCAGGTCGCTGCAACAGTCGGTGGAAAGGAGCCACTATTGGAGCTCTGCATCAGAAATATCACCTTCCGTGCGCTTCTAGACACCAGATCCAGTGTCAGTTTGGCAGGGAATGCAGCTATTGGAGCAGCGTTGGCTGGAGGAGCAACTGTCTGACAGGAACAACACTGTCTTCGTCTTGCAACTGGTTGGTCTCATACAGCAAGTTTTGTGATGTGTCGAGTGCATTGGGCAGAAGGCCCGTACAAGCATCAATTTCTTCACATGCTCGGTTTTTGCTGGGATATTGTGCTATGCAGGGGCTTCCTCAACACTACTGGAATCTCAGTACATATATCTTCGAACGCTTGGATGCTGGGCTATGAACACCAACAGCTTGTCCCCTTCGCCAAAAGTGAAAGCCGGACAGAAGAGACCGGTTTATCCCGAAATGATTGTTTCTATAGCCTAAAGCATTTGTTTTCTCAGGCAAGTGACAGCTCTGGTATGTACAGAACACTGCCCACAGAAGATCAGTCCCTACGAGATAAGGATAAAGCCCAGGTCGACTATACAAAGCATCCAGATGTAGTAGCTGTCATGATCCTCATATGACAATGATTGCACCACGGCCGCGATCGAAAACGAAGAAGATTATGAAGAGGACAAGGTGGGGAGCGTGCGGTCGAGCAGAGAATTGGAATCTGAGCACGGACCGCATCGGTCGGCCTGCCGATAGCTCAACAGCTGCCACGGTCAGCGAAGCGCTGAGTCCAGCATTCTGGTCAACGGAACCTTCGTGGGGCTGCCATGCACAGCACCTAGCGAAGTCTGTGCTACAACCTCCAACCATCAAGGCGAAGGCAACCACCTTCACGAGGACACGCCACGGAGGACTCGTGGGCCGAGCTTCACCTCATGTGTTTATGACTTGATCGAACGTTAATTAGTGCTGAGACGCTTGCAGGGATTAATTTATTGTATTTTCTCTTATGCTAATTTTCTCTTTTTTTCTGACGGTTTACTTTTATCTTTCTTTTTCATAAGAATTCCTCTGCTCCTTTAAATTGCATAACGTATTTCTCATTCCCCCAATTCACATGGTCTTTGTCTTCCTCTTTTCCCAATGGGCGTGACAGTAGCTATGTTTGAGAGGTTTGGCACAATATTGAATAAAAGTCCCGGTTGCACGGAAATGGTTTAGCACACCATCAACCCAGGAGATTCCATGCTTATGTGTTGCAGGCTCCGGCCTGTCAGTGCCCACAAAAGGCATATTATGAATGCCTGCGTTGAGGATCTGCTGCAGCAGGACTTGCTTCAACCAAGCTTCAGCCACTGGTCCTCTGCCTCAGTCTTAGTTGAAAAAAGTCTGAAAGGCACCGAGCTAGCTGTGGGCTACTGGCGATTCAATGCCGAAATCTAGGATCCCATATACCCAATGCCAAGGACCGACTGGGTACTGCTGGCAGAGTTGGATAGTTTTGCATGACCTTCCTAGATGAAGTACTCATCTACTCCAGTTCATTTGAAGAACATCTGCGGCATATTGAAGAGGTCTTGTCTAGGATACAAGATGCTGGACTTGCCATCAACCCAGCAAAGACACAAGCCTGCAGGTAATCTGGCAATCGCTGAAGTTTCTGGGTCATGTCATTTCATAAGGAGAATGTCGGCCTGACCCAGATAAGGTTGTTGCTGTCCAAGACTTCCCAACCACACTGAGTGTCAAGGATATCCAAGCCTTCTTTGGATTAGCTGGATAGTACTGGGCGTTCCTGCCAAAGTTCTCGGAAATGGCTCGACCCTTGACACTCTTCCTTCTCAAGAACGCCTCTTGTTCTTGGGGACTTTGCAAGACGTGGCATTTCAGCAACTCAAAACCAAGCTGGCTGACGAGGTGGTAGTTGTGCTCCCTGATCTCAACCGACCATTTGTGGTGGAGACAAAGGCAAGCGGCACCGGCGTCGCAGCCGTCGTTTTGCAAGACATTGAGGGGCAGCTGCGGCCAGTGTCATTTATTAGCTGATCACTGAATGATGCTGAAAGGCATTACACGGTACAAGAGTGGGGTGTGTGACTGTGGTGTGGGCCATTGATAAGTTCCGAGCGTATTTAGAACATATTTCATTTGAGGTTCACACTGACCACGCTTCCCTGAGGTGGATGTTTACCACGAAACAGACTTCAAGCGGGGTATGTCAATGGGTGCCGCACTTGCAGGGTTTCGATTGCGTCATCAGACATCGGCGAGGAACGCAAACATCCCAGCTGATGCACTGAGCAGGTTCCCTTTACCAGCCAAAATACCAACGGAGCCACTAAACACTGTAACAGGAATGGTTTCCCATTGAGTCTGTAAAACCAGATAATCGGATCTGTTCCCAGGAGAATACTGTGGTCAATGAGGCAGACATTTCCCCCTTTCTCAGTACCTCCGAGTTAGCACATGAACAGAGTAAGGACCCTCAAATATCTGCAATAATCCACTTCTTCCAGGAACAGGCTCTACCGACTGATGAAGCGGAGGTGCGCAGGATAAAAGACGTTGCCCAAGACAGTGAAATTGACCAAGATGGATAACTACTTAAAATAGCAGGGGAGAGAAAACTCATCTGGATCCCCAAGCAACTCTGCCAAACAGTACTTGAGCTGTCACACGATAAACCTCTGAGTTGCCATTTTGGATACTTCAAGGCACTGAAGCGAGTAGCAAAACACTATTTTTGGCTGGGAATGAGGTTTGACATTTCACGTAATGTTCAATCTTGCATTTCATGTCAGACTCTGAAACCTCCTTGTCAAAAGCCCGTGAATCTGATGGATGGGCGGTGGAACCTATGGCAGAGTTGAGCATAGTGCTAATCGGACGCTTTCCGAGATCTAAGCGCTAGCGCAGATGTCTTCTAGTGGTCATCGGCAAGTTTACGAAATTTGTTGGGCTATTCCCACTTCGAGCTCCAACCAGTAAGGCCATCCTGGAAAGAATGCTGACATTGTTTTGTCGGCATGGTTTCCCCACAAGCATTTGCAGCGATAATGTATGTGTCTTCGTTTCCAACCTCTGCAAAGTGGTGATGTAACACCTCGGCATCAAGGATCGTCACACGGTTCCATACAGTCCTGCAGGGCAGATGGTGGAGAGGCATAATGCAACAGTGAAGCAGTGTCTCATGGCATACTGCAATGCTCATTGAGACTGGGATCAACGTATCCCGGAAGTTGCGTTTTCAATGCAAACGTTTGAAAGTATGACCACATGTTACACACCACCTCTCTTGTGTTACGGGCGCCAGCTTTGCAAGTCTTGGGTGCAAAACCCTGTTCAATTTCCTGCGCCAGGCAGTGGCGCTCCAGGCTTCGTGGCAGAAATGACGTCCATACTGCAAAAGGCACAAGAATTCGCACTGCAAAAAAAAAAAAAAAGACTGGCTCAAGAGCAGCAGCGGTGCTATTATACAACAGACATCAAAAGCAGATGAACATTCAGGTTGGCAATGTGGTGCTCCGCGACCTGCACACCCTGGGTTATGCCAGCAAAGGCGTGGCGGTTAAACTGGCCCCCAGACGCTCTTGTCTTTTCGTGGTGGTGGGGAAGGTAGGGGCGAATGACTATCCTTTGAAAGACCGAAACACCGGAAAATCAGCAGGGCTGGCTCATGAGGACCAGTTGCTGAATTTCTACGAAGAGTGACTGAATTTTTAAGGGAAGAGGATTGTGAGGGATGGGCACGCAGTGGCGACGGCTGCGCACGGTACATGCGAGGAACAAGAGAGAGAAGAAGTGCGGGTTTGGTGGTGCATGGAATTTCGAGCCTTCGGAGGGGCTATGCAGTGTATGGTTTTAGGAGTGTAACCTAGAACGGGAGATAGAGACGTTTAAATTTAACAATACCAGAGATGACACTTTCTTTGATTTTGCAGCTGTGTAGTACAAGCGTCCGGGTTCGCAGTCCTGTGCCATGAAATTCAAAATTTCCCCCAGCACTTCAGTTTTTTTTTCGTTTGAAGTGAAGCTGAATAGCTTGGCCTAAATTTGTGTCAAGTAATAGTCGATATTTCTGAAGCTGAAAATGGTTTATCATTGTCTTAAGATTCTCCAGTTGAAGCAAAGTATGCTGCTGTCACTCCAGGAGGATCAAGGAGCGTATGCTGTACGTCATCTGCACAACCAAGCGTCCCGTGCCTCTCGAACACCACCTGTACTTCAACCAGGAGACCTTTCTTATCCTGGATGCTAGCAACAAGTTCCAGACTTCCAGGTGTGGATGCCCAGATTTTAAATTATTTTAGTCTCCTCGCTTTCTGTGCTGTCCCCTTTTCTTAAATAATTTGTTTTGCTCGTGCCATTGATTTGTATGTTTTTGCAGTCTCCCCTTTCTTAAAGGTGCACTAAAAATATTTCCCAAATTGTCCGTTCTTGGTGAAAACTTGTCTTATGGGCTCCAAGCATCCTAGAAATCCAAAATTTATGCTTGTGCAATGTCTATTTCCCTACTAAAAATATGAAAGAAGTTTGTGCCACGCCCTTTCTGAGCGGGAAAATCTGGAGCACAAAATCCAGCGGAGGTGCCGCTGGCGCCTCCGCTGCTGGTGCCTCTGCTTGCGATTGGTTGACGCACGCCTGTCATCACGCCGCCGGCGCCTCTGCTGAATTTTGTGCTCTAGAAAGGGGCGTGGCACAAACTTCGATCACATTTTTAATAGGAAAATAAACATCGCAATAATTTTTAGATTTCTGGGATGCTAAGATTTCATAGAATGAGTTATCACCAAGAACAGACGATCTCAGAAACACATTTAGTGCACCTTTAAGTATCTTCTCTTTTCGTTTGTTCCAGTTACATGAAAGCCTGTGCCAGACGGAAAGAGACCATCAAGGATCACGGACCCACGATGTGAGTCCACGCGTCTTGCACGCCCGTGTGCAACAATGGTATTTGAAACTGGGAATAGCTTTGCCAGTCCTGTTCATTGGATCGAGGAGGAACGAGAACTTGCTTTACTTTGCCTACAAGTTCGACAAACCATTTGACAGAAAACGTGCCTGCATAGCAATACATATAAATTAGCTTCTCTATCTAGTTTTATTTAATCCTTTCCTGTGCCGTTTGATGTCCGTGTGCATCGGAACCATGAGAACATTTGACTGAAAATGTGTGACCTATTACCTTGGTTACTCAAAATGTATAAGCCTGTCTCATCCCTTCTATCAGAAGCATGGGGAAGGCGATGAGACTGGTTGCTGAGGACTCTTTACTTTTGGTTCGTTTGAGTGAGTCAGTCTTGACTTGCAACCCAATCTTTTTGTGCCAACCACAGTGATAACTTCATTACGAGACAAAAGTATCAATCTTCATAAAGTATGTTTTTGCACACTGATTCTTATATATACTACCTAGTTTTGGATCATTGGAATTCAATTCTGTATTAGTGACCTCAGTGCAATCATACTTCTAATGCAGTTTCATATTAGTGTAATAGAGACTGGACAAACAATTTAAAATAGTTGCGGAGTTACAAAAACATCTAGAATAAAAATTATGAAAAACAGGTGAGTGGATGATTTCTCAGTGGTACCATGAAAATGCCCAAAGGTCTCAACTCTTCGCATATTCTGTCTGATTTCTCACTCTCTCTCCGTTCCTCTCTCTCTCTCTCTGTGGGTTTCCTTAGACTTTGCTACATTGAACAAGGGATAGTTCTATATAGCAAATGAATAGAGCAGTGGCTCTCAAATGAAAGTCTGTGGACCCTTTAGGGTCCCTGAAGGCCACAGAGTTTCCAAAGCTTTTTGATCATCAATCAAGATGAGCAATAAAACCCTTTTAATTATTGATACCGGTTGCCCCACAAATCTAAAAATACGAAACCATGGACACCGAGTGAGCAGGATCGATGATTTTCTGTTTCAGAGCTTCTAAGTCAGTTTTCTTAATTTACCCTTTGTCATAGTATTCGTTTAATGCCCCTCCCCCCTCCACACCCCTGCAGATGGGGTCCCCATCACTTCCGCCGATCCAGAAGGAGTCCCAGAGACATGAGGGGATGAGAACCACTGGAATAGAGTAGAGCACCAGTCCAGTCCTGTGCAACTGGACTGGAATAGAGCATCACTTGTGCGATGCTGTATCCACATCCTGCCAACTGTGCCGTGCATTCTGTCTCTTCCTTCGACTCCGAGCAGGACAAGAGTCGCTACCAGGGCCTGATTCAGCACCTGCGCAAGGCCGATCGGCTCCCCGTCATCTGCTTCACCCTGTCGCGCAAGCGCTGCGACGAGAACGCCCTCTCGCTGCGCTCCCTCGACCTCACCACGGCGGAGGAGAAGTCGGCCATCCGCCGGTTCATCCAGAGCACGGTGACCTCGCGGCTGGGCGCGCTGACCAGCGGCTGCCCCAGCTCCGCACCCTTCGGTCGCTGCTCGAATCCGGCTTCGGGTGCACCACAGCGGGGTGTTGCCCATCCTTAAGGAGGCCGTGGAGATGCTCTTCCAGCGCGGCCTGGTCAAGGTGCTCTTTGCCACCGAGACCTTCGCCATGGGGGTGAACATGCCGGCACGTACGGTGGTGTTTGACAGCATCCGCAAGCACGACGGCGTGTCTAACAGGGACCTGCTGCCCGCCGAGTACATCCAGATGGCCGGGAGGTGGGTTAGATTTTGCGCCAGAACCAGGGTGGCCGTAATTAGAGTCACTGTATGTTGCCAGAGCATTGCATTCGGTAGCCTCCACCGTTACTGTTTAATTTTAGTTTTGATTGGCCATTTTGGTGACGAAACATATACGGTGGAAGGGGTTTCAGGGCCGCCAACCCCCGTTTCCCAAGCGGACGCGCCGCGAATTACCATCGAAGTAGGGACACACCCAGGTCGGGACGCGCTACCTGAATTCGCCTGTGAGACATGGTTGTATAAAAACAATAATTGTGCCGCAAAACCTTGTAACCTAAAATTTTATAAAACATCACGCTCCTGTCATTTTGTATTAATCTCCAATAAAAGTTCCTACAAAAAGAGCTTTTTCTATTGTTTTGACAAAAAAACATGCTTTTTAAACGCTCATAGTGACCACAGAAAAGAGAAAAGATTGAGCTGCCATCTTGGCGCTTCAAGCCTGAAGACATTCAGTGACCCTAACCATAATCTACAACATAAAAAACGGGACATCGGAGGGTGGGGGAGAGACAGCCCACCTAACATTGAGTGCAGATTGGGTGAAAATAGATGGGCTAACTCGGTGGGTAATCAAGAAATATACAAAAACAAAAATAGTATTTTTAGTTTGTCACTTGCAAAACTTGCTATTGCAGCGGGGTGCAATGAACCAAAGACGAAGCTCCTTCCCATTCAGCAGTGTTCACTTATCTCGCTCTGTAGCTAACTAACACCATTTCCACCAAAGTCACCATGGGCCTGGCTACTGCAATTACCAAAAACAAACTATCTTTTCATCTTTTAAAAAAAAAAATCTTAGCAAATTATTTTAAAAGTAGGGATGGGCTACCTTTCAGAGGTGTGGCATCTCTCAGGATATTATGGTATTCAGTTCGCTGTACAAATGCACACTTTTCCAAAGTTCTTTGTTTAGTTGTGTACACAAGCACCTTCTTCTTCATTTATAAAATAAAACCAAAGCATGCCAGGTATAGTAATACAGAAAAGTGTCCTCAAACAAATGTCTGTGCAGACAGCCCATATTGACAGGTGGAACCACAGAAAGAGCTTAAAATTTGCTCTATGGGAGGTAACATTTTTACAGTACCGTAAAATCCCGTAAGGACGCCCACCCAAAATGAAGAGATAAATGGTGAATAACATGGGGTGGGCTATCTTTGGGGATGCCACAGCAAAACTTTATCAAAAATTAATAATAAGCGCTGGGGCACCCGCTACAAACCACGTGACGCGGGAGCTGATACCGCAGATCGCGGACACGGCAAATTTGCGTTTCACGATGCGATAAACAGGCGGGAATTCGCTACAAACTCCTGTGTCACGGGAAAGGATACCACAAGTGGCCGACGCAGCAGATTCGTGTTTCACAGTGTGAAGGACTTGCGGAAACCCGCCGAGAACTCGCGTCTCACGGGAACAGATACCGGAGATCGCGGACGCAGCAGATTCAAGTTTCATGGTGCAATAAAGACGCGAGAACCCGCTACAATCTTGCCTATCACGGAAACCGATATCGCGCGCGCAGATCGCGGACAAAAACGCAGAAATACGCTACAAAGTCGCATGTCACGAAAACAAATACCGCAGATCGCGGACGCAACAGAATCGCATTTCGCGATGCAATATACACGCGGGAACAACTCGCGCGTGTTACAGCTAAAAATCGATGTCGCACGCGCAGATTGCGGACGAAAATACGGGAACCTGCTACGAACTCGGGAACGGATACCGCAAATCGCGAACGCAGCAGATTCGCATTTCACGATGCAATATACACGCGGGAACTAGCGTGTTACGCGAGCCGATATCGCGCGCAGATTGCAGACAAAAACGCGGATACCCGCTATGAACTCGCTTCTCGGACACGCTGGTATCGCCGATCGCGCCGTTGATGCGCGATTCCCGTCGGACATCGCTTGACGTCCAACGGGAATAGGGGTGGGCGCTGTTTCGGAATTTTTATGTTACAGATATTGATCCAGAAAAATGGGATGGGCGATCTCTCGGGGAGGGCGCCCTTACGGGATTTTACGGTATGTTTATTTTTATGATATGTATCATGTATTCTTTTAGACTCCTTCAATTCGCTTAGCACTCATTTCAGCAACCCGACGTCCCGAAAAGGGGACGTCGGGCTTCACTGAGAAAAATGACAGGATGGCAGAAATTCTCCTCTAAAACAAGACTGTTTCGGGCAAAACGGGAAGTCTGGTCACCCCAGTCAGTGTGCTATTTATTAACATAATAGAATAGAATAGTTTATTTTAGGTTTCCTTCCAAAATACTTTCCAAAACCGTCTCTTAAGCATATGTGCTTGTGTGTGAGAACTGGCAGTCAAATTGTACAAATGCTCCCCCCCCCCCCCCAAGTCCTTTGCTACAAAAAAAAAAGGAAACAACAGTAATGGTTGTTTTATGCCAAACGTCCCAGGCAGTAATACCGACTGTTGTCAATTTCTTTGAAAAAAAAATTGTGGTTGTTTTCTTAATCTCGAAATGGACTCTTACCAAAATATTTTTATAGGGAAAAGGTTTGATCGCGTGAGCACTTTCTCGAATTTTTGCAGCGAAACCGAGCTGGGTATAAGTAAAAAATCTCTGAAAAATGGAGGTGATTAAAATAGTATGGTAGATCAATTACTTCACACATTACGTGTGATGCCAGGGTTCACATTGAGTAAAGGTTTTTTGTGTTGGTTTTTCTGGAGTAAACGAGCAGAAAATGAGACATGTTCAGCATCAGAAAGCATTGTTGACCGTGAAGACATTTTCAAACCTTGTCTGGGCTGGGTTATTGCTATATTTTATGCTTCAAAAGATTTGAAAACAATAAAGCAAACAAGTTTCCCAAAAAATAAATCTTAAAGTTGCCCGAAACTCGCTTCTGCTGAAGGTTCAGACCCACATTAAGCATCAAGACCCTCCCGATAAAGATACATGGGACAGCTGATTAAGTACATCAGCTTGTTACCTTGTAACTAAGCCGGACTTATCAAAATAAAGCTTTGTTTTAAGCGAGAAAAGAATTTTCAAGTTGAGCATTGGCGTAATTGGTTTTTACCCTCATTTATGCCTTCATTGCACAGCACGTATGCGCTGCTGGTAATTCAAGGCACTCCCCATGCCTTCGGGCACCAAGCGTATCGAGTTTGGGCCATATAATGCATGTACCTTGAATTTCTTGCTTAGAACAAAATTTACTTTGATAAAGTTTTCTCAGTTAGAAGGTAACAAGCTGATGTGCCTAACGAGCGGTCCCAAATGTTTTTATCGGGAGTGCCTTCATGCTTAATTTGGGTCTGAATCCTCAGAAAAGGTGAGTTTTGAGAAAATTTGAGATGTTTTTTAGGAAACCTGTTTGCATTGTCATTCTCAAATAATTTTAAGCGTGAAATGTATCAACAGTCAAACCCAGAGAAGGTTTTAAATATCTTCAAGGTCAACAGTGCTTTCTGTTTTAAATGGTGAACATGTTTCGTTTTCTGCTTGTTTACTCCAGTAAAACTAATACAAAAAACTGGAACGTCAGACGACCTGCGAGAGAATATTATGCGGCCCCGTCACGCCACACACACACACACGCACACACACACACACACACACACTCACTCTCTCTTCCTCTCTTTTTTAATGCCGCAAGAATTATTATTGGTTGCAAGCCTAGTGTAATTGGACGTATTGGCTCTGAAGCGGCCTACCAGGAGACCAGTTTCTTTTCGATTATCAATTATTCTGCACCACAGTGATGCATTGCAAAACAATAATTAAGGTCGTATTTATATTTCATTTCAGCTTAAGTCCAGACGCAGTTGATGCTACAAGCGCGAGCTCCAGGTTTTCAGCCTCCCTGCCAAGCACGCGTGCTGATGCAGTGCAAGTACTGTTCAAGGCCTCATGCTTGCGCTCGTAGCGTCGGCTGCGTTTGGACTCTACCGTAAAATACCGAGTATCCGCCCATTCCCCACTGAGCGCCCATCCCTAAATGTTGTAACACATGAAAAAATATCCGCACTACAAATATAGAAAAAATTTGTGACCTAACATGCGCCCATCCCCCACTTTCTTGCAATTATCTCTAAATTTTGAGTGGGCGCTTGATCGGTACTTTACGGTAAGCTGGAACGAAGTATAGCATACTTTTCGTTCAGAATCGTGGTTACTACCATTGTCAATTTCAACAGTTTTTGTCGCACTCAGGGGCTATCTATGAGGATTCTGACAAAGCGACTGGTCAGAAGTTTAGCGACATTCTTATAGTCCACATTACGAAGAGAAATTGGACGGTAACACTCGGTGGTTTTCAGTTTGTCTGAATCATTGGACTTTGGAGTCAGAACTGTGGGGCTCTGCAAGAAAGGTGGAGGCAGAGCCAGCAGCTACAAGAGTCACATAAAGTATAGCCTGCAGCACTGAGCATAACAGTTCACTTTGTATTTTATCTGTTATTTTCATGAGCTGATCGCCTCCCACCCACTTCGGTGCCCCCCCCTCCCAAATTTTCATGCGACCCTCTCTGTCTTCGCTTTGCGACAATTCTGACTTGCGGCAGCAAGGGTCACCGACCCCTGTGTGACATGATATGAACTCCGGCATCACACAAAAGAACGATTCCAGTGGTGTATTAAGAGTAATTGTAATTGAGCTGTCCCATATTAATCATTTAAAATTTTAAGAGATTTCTAACTTATACCTATAGTTTGGGTTCATTGCAAAGGTTTCAGAAAGCGCTCACACAATCAAGATATTTTTTTCTAAAAAAATATTTTGGCAAAAGTTTATATGAAATTTAGCAGACAACAACAATTTGGCAAAAGTTCATTTAAAATCTAGCAGACAATTACGTTTGGCATTGAACGACCCATAAGCTACTCCACCGTCTCAATACTTTGCTCCAATTTGTGCAGATCAGAGTTGTGATAAATGTGCTCTACAAACGGGTAGGTGGGAAGAGGTGACAAAGCTTTTAGGCACGAGGTTTTTAAACTGTTTTTCAAGACCATCTTACTTTGCCTGATCATGTCTGCACCTCTGTATAAGCATGGCACAAGTTGGTGCATTGCGTTGGGAGTGATCTGAAAAAACATTTGACTTCGTTCAACAATGTTTAAAGTTGCAAGCTGTCTCATTGTAAGAATTTTGATGGGGGATGAAGATGGTAGTTCCTCTTGCCATTTCACCCCTGCAAACAACTTGAAAGGTTGCAAATCTTTGGCAATAATGATATTGAAATGCTTCCCACGTCCGCCTTCCACTTTTGAGATGGCTTCGCTCGTAAGACGCTACCAACTGGCAGCACACATTGAAAAGCTATAGATGCTAATTCATGTGCCTTCGAATTCTGTACATACTCGACTAGTGCCGCCATTTGGCTTGCCTCCGACATCCTAGCGACAAGCCTTTGTTGGCAGGGCCGGCACGTCGCGGCAAGGACAAGACGGGCACGGTGCTGATCATGTGCAAGGCAGAGGTACCGGAGTCCTCTCAGCTGCAGGCCATGATGCTGGGGCGCCCCACGGAGCTCCAGTCCCGCCTCCGCATCACCTACTCCATGATCCTGAACCTCAAGGCCCAGGCTCACAAGCGGGTCGAGGACATGATGAGGGACTCCTTCCGGGAGAACTCCAACCAGGCGAGCAAAAGGGGGAGGGACGCTTGGGACAGTGCCCATAGATGCAATGGGAGTCTTTGCTTTTATGGGGTACTTACCAAGGAGCTCAAACCTCCCCCCAAAAAAACTTTTTTTTTAGTGCGCTTAGATAAGATGCACTTGTCAAGAAATAAATCTTTAAAACAACAATCTTTAAACTGGCACTGAACTCCCAAAACACCTTCTTTTTATGTGCATGACACACATGTGGCGAAATAAATTTACCTAAACAAAAGGAAAATTTATGGATATATATATACATCTCGAGACTTATTTTGAGTGTGGAGCAATTCTGCCACATGCTCCTATCTTTTGGCTTATCGACCCAAAATACGTGGTAGTAGGATATTTCGGAGTGCTAAGTATTGCTCTAAAAATATTTTTTTGGCGGATAAGCCTATTTTCTGAAATACTCGCTAATTAAAAACAGAAGAAAAAAAACTGTTTTTTGGGAGTTTGTGTTTCCTTAAACGGTGAAGCAGAAAAAAAATTGTTTACCAGTGCCGGCCCACCCTCATCTTCTCTTTTCGCACGCAGAGCCAGAGCACGAGTCTTGCGAAGC
This sequence comes from Ixodes ricinus, assembly GCA_037355805.1. Classification (NCBI taxonomy): domain Eukaryota; kingdom Metazoa; phylum Arthropoda; class Arachnida; order Ixodida; family Ixodidae; genus Ixodes; species Ixodes ricinus. Next base: position 61,898 of record JAZHYW010024517.1, on the reverse strand, counting down.
GCAGCAGTGCCCTAGAGACAGGAACTCGGCTCGCTCCCGTCCGCGGACTGCCCCCGTTGCTCGGAGCTGCCGCTGGACCTGCTTGCAGAGCAGGAGCGGGTACGTTCAGCCCTCTGGGAGCACCTGCTGGCCCTGCCCCAAGCCTCCAAGGTCATGGCCTCGGGGAGGCTGGTCCTCGAAATCAGGCAGGCGGGGGAGAGCAGGGCCAACCTGCTGGGGGCCCTCTCCTCCACGGCGCCCAGGGAGAAGAGGCTGTCCCTGTGGGCTCTCGTCGACGCCAAGGTGGGCCAGCAATGGTGTTGCCAGCGACTTTTTGTCGCGATACCGAGGTCTGCTGAAGCAGCTCTCTCGTCGAGCCAGTAGTTTTTTTTTGGTAGAAGGTAGGAGGGCTAGGTGGCTTAAAGGCCGACTTACAGAATCCTTTTCTGCCAAGAAGAAACCGGTTCTTAGTTTCCTTCTCTCCATTCCTTCCTTCCCCACAGGAGCGACTCCCTCAGCTACTTCCCGCAGAGAGGAGTAGTGTCTCCTTTTTCTCTAAAGGGAAAGGAGGAATTGAGGCAGAGTTTCTCTTTTCTGGTTGCTCGGATTTTAGCAAGGACTCGACGGGGGAAGTACAGTATTTTCCGAACTATGGCCTGCCGCTTAAAAGTTTGAATTTTACGTAGTGTGGACCATCTACAGGTGTGGACTGTGCAAGGTGGTTTTTTTCTAGGTTGTTCGTTATGATGAGATTGACGGGTGTGTTAACGACAGTGTGTGTTAATGAGAGTTTATGTACTATACACGCCTCTTTGCGAAGCTAATAAAGCAGGCATTTGTTAAGATGCACTGCATACATGAATTGTTTATGTGCTGACTATGTGCCGGGTGTGGAGTATGCGCCAGGTGCGAGCATGCAGTAGGTGCAGACTATCTGAGAAAAACCTTGTTTTTTTATAGCCAAAATTTTTCCGTTGCAGACTATTCACTGGGCATGAACTATAATGCTGAAAACACGCTACTTTGCCAGCATACCAGCATCTGCATTTGAAAAATGAAAGACGTTACAATTCTCTGTTATGCCCAATTGGAGCGCAGCTCTTGACGAGGAGGAAGGGGAGGTATGCCCCCTCCTCCTCCATACCCCTCTCCCCTCCTCCTCTCCTGCTCCCCTCCCATTGAGCACTAAATTTCCCGCTAAATGTAGAGGGGAAATTTTCCCACTAAATGAGCAGAAAAGTTTTCCGCTAAATGTAGCGGGGAAATTTCCCCACTAAATTAGCAGAAAAAGTTTGCCACTAAATGTAGTGGGAAATTTCCCTGCTATATTTAGCGGGAAAATTTTTCCACTAAGTTTAGCGGGAAATTTAGTGGGGAAATATTCCGCTAAATTTAGCGGGGAATTTTTTTCGCTAAATTTGGCGGGAAATTGTTTTACTAAATTTAGTGGGAAGACATTTCCACTAAATTCAGCGGGGAACTTTTTCTGCTAAATTTAACGGGGAAATTTTCTCATAATGCAACGCATGGTTACGCCTGCTTGCATTGTTTTCATAATGTGATGCGTGCAGTTACGCTGGCGGCAACGCCGACGCTAACACCACTCAAGCCGGAAACGGGCGCCTAAGAGGTGTGCTTTAAAATGGCACGTAATTGTGTGCATGACATTGTTTTTTCTTGCCTTTTTGAGTGTATCTGGCTGCAAGTTTGCATTTTGGCCCTGTCTGGATTTTTCTTTTTTGTATTTCTTAAATTTACGTTTATATCATATTGTAAATGCTTCTGATGAGGTTTCACGAAGTACTACTACAGGACAGTAAAACTCTCGTACAGCATATCACATGCCTTTGAGCTTAAAGTCACAATTGACGAAATTGGTGGAGTGTAATAGAGCTGTCCCCCGTGGTCTTGCAGCCCAGCGTCAAGGAGCACCTGCCCTGGCCCCTGAGCAAGAAGGTCTTGATTCCGGAAGGGACACTGGCAGTCCAGCAGCTGACCGTGCCTTTTGCAGATGTGCTGTGCATTGTTTCGCACACCATCAAGTTGGACCCCAAGAGGCTGGCGTAAGTCGGGCTCTCTTGGGGGGTCCAGCTTAGACAACAACTAGGGGGACAATTACACATACAATCGTGGGCTCAGGGAACAGGAATGAGCGAGTGCCAGTTGGTTGGCACATTGATGATGTATCACAACACAAACTGAAAACAGGCACAAGAGACCGTTTTGTTCGGTCATTTAACAACAGTATCAATTGTCAAACCAGGCTTTAGTTTCTGTCACTAGACAGAAAAAATGTCTAAATAATGCTTTCAAAAATTTTTCTTTTTTTTTTTTAGGCACATGTAATTGGTTTATGGGTGTTTTCTGCAATCTGGGTGTTTGTTGTTGCAAAGGTCTTTATTGGATGACTATGTTACGATCTAGTACTTGACATCAAGTCATCTTTTGTTGTTGCAAAGGTCTTTATTGGATGACTATGTTACGATCTAGTACTTGACATCAAGTCATCTCCAGAAGGATGATTGGTATACAGCCAATGCTAGAAGCGTGTGAGCAGGAGATTGTTGCTTTCAAAAATTCTTCCACAGAACAGGCGTTTCAGCTAGGAAAGTAAGGGTGAACAGAGTATAGAGGGAAATTTGAGAAGAGACGTATGATGAGCAGGAGAAAATCGGCAGCAGTGTCTGTCTGAGCATGATTGTCTCACCAAGTTGCTACTAGAGCTAGGCCATTGGGAGCTAGTTGCTTTTCACAATGGCGGCTTATCTCTTTGGGTGAGCATTGTGGCAGCTTTCCTTTCTTGTGCTCCAGGCACCCACAGGGCAAGACGCTGCTTGGGCAGGAGTTACTGGAGGTGGTGGAGGCCCACCCCAAGGGTCTGCCCGCCATCAACGTCACCAAGGACATGCGCATCCAAGCCATGGACTCTGTCGATTTGGTGCAGCGCTGTCAGATGCTCGAGGAAAAGCTGCTTTCCAGTGACTGTCTGGGCTGCCCACTCTTCGAGACACCGTGAGACTTGCTCTGTGAAATGTTGATTTTCCTGTAGTTGTCGCCACATTACTGTGGCACATCATGCTTCTCTAGCGAGTGAGTTTGACTCGGTGTTACCATATGCACATGGATTAGAAGCTGGGGCTGAATGTCTAAGCTGGATTTCCTTGTAATACTACTGTAATATCCCGAGTCATCGCCCACCTCGTTTTTGGGAAATATTGATTTCCAGAGAAATATAGAGTGAGTGCCCAATCGTACAATACCCCAGAGCAGACTTTGCTATCCGCGAACATTCCTCCTACCCGAATGGCGCGGCCCTGAGTACCTTACGTTTGGAGGACATCCGTGATAAAGTAAAACGAAAAGAGGAGAAACACTTAACTTTGTTTACGCATTTGCTCCATGATTTCCGCAACCCGAAGTCTAAGTACATCTGTGCGAAAAGAAACGATGGAGATAACAGAATAAAACTTTCTTTTGCTTACAAAAGTATTTGCTAAAACAACTAAAAAAAGTCAGAAAGATAATGCAAGTAACCCTATATTCAGGGGTCGCGAGTTCAGCGAACGCCCCATATCCTGGAATGTAACCACGGAGTGTAAGGTCAAAAATTTAACGTCAGAGTCCATCTCCATGGAAATAAGGTCACCACGAGCCTGCACCTTGTCCCAGAATGTCACGGCCACGGTTGGTAACTGTGCAATGTTTGAGACAAAGCGAACGGCTAAATCAAGATTTGCTGAAACGCCGCACACAGACGTTTTGTAAGTACCCCATTTCTAGCTGCTTGTTCGTGGTGCCATTTACGTGCATGCAGCAACGCCGCCACAACCCGCGTTGATAACACTCCGTGCACGGATGCACATATGTATGCACTGAACAAGGATGTTCCATAAAAGCCTGCTCGTTGTGATTGACGAGGCACCCAACTAGCCCCGACTCCAAAGTATTTGCCAACACGATCGCCGGTTTACCCGCTTTTCCAGCATCGCTCTTTGTCACTTCTTGTATTTTTTGTGCAGCAGTGCTAGATATGTACTAGAAAATGGGCATTTTTTAAAGCTTTTCTAAGCTTTCTGTGCTTACCACGCCGAGTCATGGCCAACCCCACTTGTTTATGAATTTCAGGGGTCGGGGGGTGGGCGATGTCTCGGGATATTATGGTATGTCATTTTGTCTTTCCGATCCAAAAACGTAACATACAGTTTTGTTTCTGCAAATACATTAAGTGGCTTGTCCAGAGTGTACCTTTTTGGATTGGTTTTTGGTATGATAAAAAGTTGCATAGTTTTACAATGTAGTTTGACATCAAGTCTAGAATATATGAAGTGTTTCGTTGTTGTTTTTTTCTGTGTTTTTTTTTTTCAGTTTAGAATTTAAAAAAAAGGGAACTTGCATTACGGTTGTTTTAGCCCTGGAGTCAAGTTCGTGGCCACGGCCGGACTAAGAAGATTTAGTTAACTTTTTAAATTTTCTTGTTCGTGGGGCATAACGTATTGGGAGAATGGAAGCTCAGCCTCAAAATGATCTAACCGTGCCGTGAAACTTTTATTAAAAAATCAGCAGAACCCATCCTTTGGGAATGATTATCTACGTTAATGCGAATAGCATCAAACGGTGCGGAGTTATGCGCGTTCGTCAGGTGGCCGGCACACTCTAGATACGCCAGCCCACTCTTGAGGCGATTCTAAATTTGTTGGCACTTTCACAGCCCTGCACGATCTCCGCAGCCCAGCACGTGCGTTTGTGTCACTTAGGAAGGCGAGCAAAGCACGCGCCATGCGCACAAACACTCAAAATGGTACCGACCAGACTTTCTGGCGTCTCAGCTAGTCTCAACCAACGGTACTCCTAAACGGTTGTTTATATCTTTACCATAGGACGCGCTTTACAGCGCTGTCACAGCTTCACGGTGCGCGCGCGTTCCATGCCACGAGGGCTCATTCCGCTCTCGTGAGGCTGAGCACGGCCGCTACATCACCCTCTCCCGAGCGCGGGAGAGGGTGAGCTAGCGGCCATGCTCAGCCTCAGGGAAGCGGAATAGCCCTCGTGCATGAGAACGCGCGTGTCACCTGGCTGCTCGTGTACAGCGCTGTAAAGCGCGTCCTGGCAAGATATAAACAACCGTTTAGAGTGCGTTGAATGACTGCCTTCATAGCTCTGTGGTTAGCGCGTCTGCCTGCTGATCAAAGGGTCAACGGTTCGAATCCCAGCCGGCGCCGGGTCTTTTTATTTATTTATCGACCGCGCGTAAGAGGTTAGATAGCCAGATAGATAGATAGATAGATACATAGACGAAAAGTGCATGAAGTATCCAAAGAATGCTATTCGCATTAAAATTTGTAAGCGGGTGCTACGGGGTGAGACACCCTTGTAAACGGTTCTAACCGAGCTAGGTAGAGAAAGAGCGGCGACATCTTGTTAAGCTGGCTGTCTCCTCCGCCTCGCTGCAGTTTGATCAGGGGAGGCGTCGGCAGCGTCTGACGGAAGAGCTGGCCCGCATGCGCCACCTGCTGTCCGAAGAGAGCCTGGCCTCGATGCCGGACTACCAGAACCACGTGCTGGCCCTGGAGAAGCTGGGCTACCTGGAGCCCGAAGGGGCTCTGACCCTGAAGGGCAGGGTGGCCCGTGCTCTGAGCAGCCACGAGGTGATGCTCACCGAGCTACTGCTCCAAGAGTCCCTGCTCACCCTGGGGGCTCCCGAGGTGGCCGCCCTCTTCTCCTCCTTCGTCTTCGAGCAGAGGTCCGAGGACCGAGCTGGTCATCCCAAAGTCCATGGTGGCTGTGAGTGCACCATTCTTGCTGCCTCATACTTGGAAGCAACTTCCCCAAAGCCTCGCAGCAGCAGCAGCCGACATTTTGCCGAGAGACTTTGCTTATTCAGAAACTCCTCTTATCAGCTTCAACTAGCTTCACATTACTTACTTCGAATGACGTAATATCTTTTGCAGGGAGATGATTCTCATTAGAGTGGCCGTGCAACAATATTGGGTAGGAATGTTTGCCACTTCACAGCAGCTTACTGGCACTAGTGGGATCCAAAATACTCGAACGCGATGCCACTTTCCAAGAAGCGTCTTCTTTGCAGTGGAATTCCAGGGATGAAGACGGACCATTTCTTTCAGTCTCTCTTTTGCAAAACTTGACGACAGAACTGTGGGGACAATGCCAACAATGCGATCCCCTGGACTGCAATATCAAGCTTTGCAGTCCCCACTGTGATAATTTTTCAATGCAGCTCATATAGTGGATGCAAGCGCTGTGAAGGCATTCGATTGTGGCTCGTCACAATCAATGCCTCAACATTCGTTCGCCAAGTAGCTCTTACCCAATCGCTGGGATGACGGGGATAGCCGAACCTTGACAACGCGTGGAACTTGGCACGCGCCCTGTGCTCCGCCACATCTGGCGTGTGGCTATGTTAGAAACATTGGCGGCATATAATCAGCTCCGGATCATATGGCCGCTTGTTCTGGCTGCCAGTTGAGGGAGTAAATAGTGTTTGTTTTTTTGTGATTTTTCTGCAACTGCCATTGTGTGAAGAAGAGAAACAATGTGTGTTTCAAAGGTAATAAATGTCAAGGGATAATTCTAAGCTGTACTTATTGAAAGTACAAAAATAGTCACATCTCCCCTTTAAAGGATAACTGAAGTGAAATACCGGGCAAGCACCCACTCAAGATTTAGAGATAATTGCGAAAAAAGGGGGATGGGCGCTTGTCTGTTCATCAATTTTACATATCAATGTACTGTACATATTTTCTCAGATCTTACAAATTTAGAAATGGGCACTTAGTGTGGAATGGACGGATGCACGGTGTTCTACGGTAGAGCAATGGAAATGTGTGTCATTGTTTTGATGCAGTGAGTAGATTTGCTGAATTTGAAGCACATTGCCAAAAGTTCAAACTAGAACTGCCAAAATCTTGTTTCAAAATTAACGTTAGAAGCTTAGAATTCCGCTAAGCAAGTTCTCACCTCGTTACCAAGTGGACATTGTGACTTCAACGGTCGTCAATCGCGTCATCTGTTGTCTGCTTCTCCATGTCTGCAGGAAGGACAGGATGGTACAAATGCAGATGAGAAAAAATAAGGCGTGTCAAAAGACTCAAAGTTATATGTGTCATTGTGGAGCATTTCTGTAGGATGTGTTGGAACGATTTCTGGTGGCTGTTTATCTGCTCCCTTGATAAGATGCATTGCTGAAATTCCTTGTGTCCTCTAATGCTTGAAGCAGCCGGGAATGTTGTTTTCGGTTTTTAGGGCTTTTTAGCAGCTTTTTAATCCCCAGAAACATGTATTTATTTATTCATTTATTTCATAAACCCTAGGGCCTAAAGCATTAGAGAGGGGAGTGTCTACAAACAACAGTGATGAAGTAACAAAGTGCAGTCACTATTGGTACAGTAAAATAGCGCCTATAGTCCGTTGCAACTCAAGAAGGTGTGGCGAGCGTAAGACGGCCGGAAAGGGGAAGCAGACGGAACGCTAAAGAGAGAAAGAGGTTTCCCTCTCTCTTCTCCAGTGTTCTAACTGTTTCCTCCTCCCCAGCCCGCCTTGCCCTCACCCTACCTTCTTGAGTTGCAACGGACTATAGTTATACAATATTAGCTATGGCAATCTTAAACTCTTGGTGATGTGTTCTTGTTTTTTTTTTTAATCATACTGGTCACTTTTTTTAGGGTGGTTACAGGAGTGGAAAAAAAATTACATACCAATACATTTCATAGTGTGTAAGAAATATATAGTACAACCACATGGATACAAGCACACAAGTTTTGACACGCTTTCTTAAGAATGTTTGAAATGTTACTACAAGACACGCACACAGCACCAAACAGCTTCGCTTCTCCATCGTTTCCTCGGAGGCAACAATAGTATCTATTATTACAGTATCATCTGGTAGATCATTCCATTGCTTAACCGTTCTAACAAAAAACGGATACTTGAAAGTGTCATTGTTTACCTGTTGTATTTCAAAGGCCTTTTTGTGCACATCTTGCAATGGCCGAGCTGAGCGTGGTAGCAAGTAACAAGAGGTGTCAATGTTCAGCTCGTTTCAAAAAAAGCTTGAAAAGGAGTTTAAGTCTGGCAATTTCTCTGCAACTTTACAAGAAAGGGAGGTTTACCGTAGAATACCACACTAAGTGCCCATTCCAAAATTTGTAAGACCTGAGAACATAAGCACAGGAGTACATTTATATGTAAAATTGATGACCGGACGAGTGCCCATCTCCCATTTTGTGCGATTATCTCCAAAGTTTGAGTGGGCGCTTGCCCGGTATTTTACGGTTGTTTGAGCATTGAAGCCACCGAGTCAGTTCGATCATACCTTGAAAGGATAAAACGAGCTGCCATTCTTTGTATTTTTTCTAAGTTATCCATTTGGTTCTTCCTATACGGATCCCACACAGCACAGGCGTATTCCAGGGTTGGCCTTGCCAGGGCTGTGTATGCGTATAATTTTACGTTATGTGGAGCATGCCTTACATTACGCTTCAAGAACCACAAATTTTTTATAGCCTTACGATACAAACAATCTGCATAAAGTTTCCATCTTAAATCTGAGGCTGTCGTTAACCCTAAGTACTTTAAGTAATCAGCTACTGTTAAAAACACATCCCCTAGTTTATAATTGTAAGTAAGAATGCTCATTTTACTTGTTAGTAGTCTGAGAAATACTCTCTTTTCTGGGTTCAGCTTCATTCTTCATTTTCGACACTAATTATCTACTGAGGCGAGCGACAAGTTAAAGTTTTCCAGGTCTACAGGCAGGGGTTTCCCCAGGATTCTAATCAAGGGGGGTGTCCCAATGGCTGGGGGGGGGCGGCGATGCGAGGCGAGGCGATGCGAGGCGAGGCTAGATAAAATATAAAACTGTTTTAATGCGAATAGCATTCTTTGGATACTTCACGCACTTTTCGTCTATGTATCTATCTATCTATCTATCTATCTATCTGGCTATCTAACCTCTTACGCCGCGGGTCGATAAATAAATAAAAAAGACCGGCGCCGGCGGGATTCGAACCGTTGACCCTTTGATCAGCAGGCAGACGCGCTAACCACAGAGCTATGAAGGCAGTCATTCAAAGCACTCTAAAAACTTGTTTATATCTTTACCATCGCGCGCGTTCCATGCACGAGGGCTCATTCCGCTCTCGTGAGGCTTAGCACGAGAGCGGAATGAGCCCTCGTGCATGGAACGCGCGCGCACCGGTAGCTGTGACAGCGCTGTAAAACGCGTCCTATGGTAAAGATATAAACAACCGTTTAGAGTACCGTTAGTTGAGACTAGCTGAGACGCCAGAAAGTCTGGTCGGTACCATTTTGAGCGTTTGTGCGTATGGCGCGTGCTTTGCTCGCCTTCCTAAGTGACACAAACGCACGTGCTGGGCTGCGGAGATCGTGCGCAGGGCTGTGAAAGTGTCAACAAATTTAGAATCGCCTCAAGAGTGGGCTGGCGTATCTAGAGTGTGCCGGCCACCTGACGAACGCGCATAACTCCGCACCGTTTGATGCTATTCGCATTAACGTAGATAATCATTCCCAAAGGATGGGTTCTGCTGATTTCTTTTTAGTCCACTAGCTAAATTACAGACGTCTATTAACCAAGTGCTCATACCCGTAATGTATGTTTCCCTTTCTCTATATATACACCTGAGAAATAACGTTTTCTACTTAATCTAAAAAAAAAAAAAAATTATTTTTTCCTTTTTTTTAGGTTTAGGAGTGTCCAGGAAAACTAGGGGGGTGTACACCCCTAGTTTTCCTGGACACTGTAAAGGTCTACATACTTTAGTGTAGCACAGGCAGTCGTCTGCGAATAACCTAACTGTATATCGGGACTCACTGTTTCCACCAAATCGTTGACGTTGCATAAAAATAACACTAATTCTAAAACCGACCCTTGGGGGACTCGCGACGGCACCTTTCAGGCGGACGACGCAACACCATCAATAACTACAAACTGTCTCTTATTTCTAAGGCATGCGCTAATCCATTCACTGACGGGAGCATTAACTCAAACTATTTAGTTTTCTGATAAGTCCTTCATGGGATATATATCCGATTGGTGTTGTTGGCGCTTAAAGGTGATTTCACTCATCCGATGTGTAAGGAAAAATTAACTGCAAGAAAGCATTAGTTCTATACAAACATGATCCAGGGGATTCCCCACTGACGTTGGTGTGAGGTGTGTATAGGACACGTGCGGTGGCCTGTGTGCAGGCGGTGCACAAGTTTGGAGAGGTGGCACGACGAATTGGAAGGGTGCAGCGGGAGTGTGGCTTCGACGAACCACCGGACCAGTTCGTGGAACAGTTCAGCTTCGGCCTGTGCAACGTGGTCTACCACTGGGCCAAGGGAATGGTCTGTTTCATGTTTCTTTTCCTCCTGTTTTATACTGTTTATCCGCTGCATAATGACGGCAAAGTTTGGGTTTACAACTTAAAATCAACCACTCGAGCCTGTGGACAAAGCTTTTGGCCATGCTTGCCTTTATTCTGCATTGAGAATGTCTCCATTTGATAGTGTATGACAGTGGTTTTCAACCATTGATATTTCGCGCACCCCTTGTGGATTAACAGAGATGTTGGAGGATCCTGTTTGTGGTGAGGGGAAGGGATGGTATAGGTTATTTATAATAATGATTTAATAAATGAATATAGCTAAGGGCTAGTGTGAAGTTAATTTCTCTTATTGACATACCCACGAGAAAACTCACCCGAAAATTGGAACGTTTCTTCGCAATCTGAAAAATGACAAATCTTACTGCCGGGCTGGTCTGATGAGGCAGTGCTTCGCGAAACCCTAAAATGCCTTTTGCGGACCCTAAAGGGTCCGCGGACCCCATTCACGAACCACTGGTGTATGATGTAACTCGCAGCATGTAACTGTGTTACTACAGGATTACTTGAGCTCCAACCATTATTAATGTCTGATGGGTATGCAGAAAGATTTTGCTGAAGCATCATGGGTGTCATCTCTGATAGCCAGATAACGTTCAGATTTTTTCCTACTTATTGATCTCGCACTGTTTTGCTTTCCTGAAAGTAATGACAGTAAAGGAATGACAGTTACTTAAAAGCTTGTAATTTTCCGTGTTTTTTTTTTTTTTTTTTTTCAAATCATATTTGAGTTGTGCTAGGCTATACTCGTTATTACCTCAAGAGAAAAGTCAGTTTTGCACGTTGTTCATACGCCGCGCAAACCAGTTCTTACAAGATTTGGTTGTCAGAGGAAGAAGAGATGCTTTTGGCGTTCATAACATGTATGTCTTGATAAGATAACATATATTTAATCTAAAATGCTCCTGCATATATCTTATTTGTTCCACATAAAGGGGGAAATCGGTAATCTTCTGCGAGGAGCCAGACCTTTTACAGCGGAGCTGTTAAGGACTAGTTTTTCCAGGATCGTGTCCAGTACCAAACAAATGTTGACACGACACTCTGGTCGCCGCCATCGCTCATATATGGCGGTAGCCGTCCAGAGTGTTGTGTTTGGCGGTTGTGTGCTTGCCGCCGTCACTCATCGATCGCGGCAACCTTTCCAGCCTTGGCAACCAGACAACTGGTTGCTGCCGTCGCTCATAGATGGCGGCAACATTTCTTCGGAGGAAGAAGAACGGGAACGGAACGAGCGGCGATGTGTGCAGCAGCGCGAACAATTCCGCAACCGCCGCGAGGCCACTGTCGCCGAAAATTCCACTGCGTTGAGCGCTTCAGATTTTCTTGTGAAAGAAGAGCAGATCGCTCGCCTGGAAAGCTACCGCCGAGAACAGAAGCTACAGCTCCGCTGCTCTTCCTTCTTCACCAGTGTGGAAAGGCTGTAAAGTTTTTTTTACTGTGGTTCTTGAAGTGAAAATGAGTGTAAAAGAGTACAGCAAAGGCAAGTTAATTATGATGAAAAGGTCTATCAAAGATCCAAATGCATGTTCAATGCATATTTGAGGTTACATTTTTTTTTTTGTAGCTATTGGGTGTTTCTTTTTTTTTTTTCTATCTTCAAGGTTTCTGCACATTCCCCAAAACATATAACAAACAAGGCAAGTCACATCTAAGGGAAAAAAACAACAAAAAAACAACAACAACAACAAGATAAGCGTGATTCAGTTTTCCACAATATGAAAGACCGATTGGCCGAGGCAGTTAAATCCCAAAGACCCTTTATTTTTGCAGACAGAATAGGACAGAAGTTCATTTATCCCCTTATCCCACTCAATGTGGGCCTTGCCAAAGTGAATCCTGCACAGCCACCTAAAATTGCCTCTTCGTATGGGTCTTTCATATTGTTGGGGACTGTACCTTAAAGCAGGGGTCCTTAAACTTCAGTCTCGAGGAGCACCTATCTCTTTTATTGACAGCCGAATAAAAGCCCCTCCAGGTTTCGACTCCGTAGCCACAGGGTCGTACAGAAGCCCACAGAACTTGTATAATGGATATGCTAGGGAGTGTTTGGTACATGTTATGCACCAGTGGATGGCTGGGGTCTGCTGAAGTTGGGGGCAGTCAAGGAACCTTGCGAGTTCGGGAAACTCCCGAGGGTACTATGGGGAACACCTGGGTCCCTAGGAACCCGGTTTGAGAACCTACGCCCCAAAGCGATGGGGCATTCTCAACACATCCCTTGCTAACACCCATCCCCACGCACCCCATTCCCGTGCGTCTGGGGAGAACCTTCGGCAGCACTTTGCCCACATCATGGAGCTGACCAAGACACAGGAGGGCATCATCGTCCGCTGCATCCAGCGGCTGGACGAGCTGCTGAAAGATGTGCGCACGGCCGCCGGCATCGTGGGCAACCCCGAACTGCGCGCCAAGATGGAGGAGGCCTCCCGACTCATCCGCAGGGACATCGTCTTTGCCGCCAGCCTTTACCTCCAGTGAAGGCGCACTCGTCCCTGCGGGTGGACGCCCGTTCTTTCCTCCCGACAGGAGACAAGGTCAGTGGGTCTTCGAAATACCTACGTGTGGAGTTGGGCTAGTTTGTTTGACATATCGAAGTGGAAATAACAATGCAAAGACGGAAGACAAGTACAGCACTGTATGTGTGAACTTCTACTTGTCTTCCCTCTTTTGTGCTGTTTTTTCCACTTCAATGTGGAAAACCAAATATGCCATAGAGCTGCAAGAAGAAGGTGTTGCAGAAAATTCGAGCGAGCATTCGCATGATGGGGTTGCATGTAGCTGAGTTGGCAGAATCTTTCTTTTCATGAACGTGTTTGAGACCTTCAGGGGCTCATCGAATAGAAGGCAGGGGAATAAAAAGAAAGCCACTCCACAGCTCAATGCTGCTGACTGTAGTCCTTCCCAAAAGGAGAAGGAACGGTCACTTTGACAGGAAGAGTGATATCCTCTAGGCCGATCACAGATTCTCCGTAACTCCCCGCAGGTGACGCAGCACACGTATCCTTAAAACTCGGTGACGTTTAATCCCCTCCTCGGAGAGAAACTCTGTCATGCGAATGCACCATTACTGAAGCTGCTTTGAATGTAAGCGTTCTGTGCTAGTGGGGACAATCTTGTTGCTTGTAGTAAACAGCTCTGAGCCATTCGCTTTTACTAAAATACATAGTTTATATTTCCTTTAAGATACTTGCCGTAAAATACCGAGCAAGCGACCACTCAAAATTTGAAGTTAATCGCAAAAAATAGGGGATGGGTGCATGTGAGGTCATCATTTTTACATATATATGTACTGTGCATATTTTTTCAGGTGTTTCAAATTTTTTTTTGGTGGGGGGGGGGGACACTTAGTGCGGAATGGGTGGATGCACGGTATTCTATGGTAAGCTAGGTTTTGGGCCGCACTTCTTTTAGGCCATCTTATCACTCGTTTGGACTCTTCCTTCTTCAATAGTCTTTCTCTTTCTGATCGTTGACAATAAAGTTCTGACTTGTAACCTCCATGTCAGCAAGAAACTTTCGTGGGTACAATTTTATGCTACGTAAAGAGAGCCTTTGAAATTTCAAAATAGAGTTAGCATGTGGTTCTCAGCTTCTACCTTTCAATAAATATGGAGCAATTCAAAAGTGAAAATTATTGGGTTTCCCTTGCTTCTAGACACAATTTCTCCGAATTCCAGTCCAAGCTAGATTCTAGTGTGGGCACGGAATGATAGTTTGTTGCTCTTCAGCATATTCTCACACAGTTCAAACTAGTTTGCCTTCTCTTATTGGGGCATTGCCCACCTTCTGGTTTTTTCAAGGCATTGGAACATGAGAGGTCATATATGCAATGATGGAAGTGCTGTGCCATTTGTGCCATATTGCACCATAAACGAAAGTCTGCTACATCTTGCACCAAAGTGCCACTTTTGCTAAGAATTGCGTCCCACCTGTGCCAAAATAAACTTTAAAAAACAAAAAAAGTAAAAAATATTTTTGTCGGTTGACTCTAATGTTTAGTGAAGTCGGAGGAAGAGAAAATGGTACAAATGTTTTTCACGGCATCTATACTCACTGTATAGTTTGTTTCACCTTAACAGTTGAAGGCTCGAACGCATACAACCGCAAACACAGATACTAAAAGTGCAAGTCACGGGATATTTGCTGCACTTAATTGGTTCAGTAGATGAAAGAGCATGTATAGGAAAATGGACGGATGCGATGATGTCGTGCGTTGACGCAGTTTGGTTGGTTCCATTGGCTCGTAACATCGGCTGCACCTTACATTATGCTGAAACAAAGTATGGAGACTTCCTGTCAACCTCGCTGGCCAATCAAAGCGCTGGTGGGTTGATCGCCGACATCGTCTAAATTTCCAGATGATGTCGGCAATGTCAGCGGCTCAAAGTATGAGAAAACATGGCAAAATAGTAGAATGTTGGCTACCGTGATAAGACAGAACCAGCATCATGTACTCCTGATGAGATCACCTGATTATCATGTCTGCCGCATGCAGTACTGGCCTCGGGTGGGCGACCCGCGTGTTTGCACAGGGCCTATTGAAATTTTTTTGGCCTTTTTTATTTATTTTATAACTTCACCCGACACAACGCTATATGCTCAATCGCCGTTCGTTTTTGGAATGCGGTTCTCGGCTGACAAAACGCTCATGTTCGGCCACTACTCGCATGTTTATTAACAACGTGATGTCGTACCTAGTAGATATAGGCCTATAAAAAGGGAAGAGGAGGGGGCAGGGAGGGAGGGGGGGGGGGGGCAGAGTTTGCCCAGAGCGCTTGATAGTGTAAGGCCGGCCCTGGCCGCATGCCTCCGTACCTCCTCTTACTCCCTCTCACCATGCATAGTGTGCACGTCGAGCTTCACCGCTTTGCACCACAGTGCTAGGAGCAGCGGCTGACAAGGGTGAATGCCTTGATTAGCGCGATAGGCTTGGAAACTATGCTCAGTACTATTACAGGTCTGTCTGCCTTCTTTGGTTTTGATTGTATAGGCTGATCTCTAGTTTTAAAAAGGTGTGCAAAGGAAGCGAAAAAGATATCCAGGTTTATATTTGAATAATTACGGTAGTCAAGATAGTTCCCACGCAGCTGTCGTTCAAAAGAGCCACAAACTTTGACTTTACTCTCTGGTTCCAATGCCGCTAAAGAGCAGTGTCACCTTTAAAGCTCAAATGTAGGTTTTCATAATATTTGTGGGTGGTTGTTTTTTCAGTTCATAATATTAGAGTCTTTGAGTTTGGTAGGTATACAAAAACTTGGAGGAAGCATTTTTATTGATAGAAATGTAAGCGGATATGATGGTTTTCGATGTCATATTACAGAACTTATACTTGCATGCTAAATTGACTACTGAGTGTAAAAGTGGGAGAGGAGAGAGGCTTTATTTCAACTTAAGTGTTGCGATATTATTCATTTTTTATCAATTTTTTTAGCACCCATTGTAAATAGACCTTAGTCTCACCAAAACCTTATTTATATATATGTAAAAAAAGAGGGCTCTGTGTTTTTTTTTTTGTGCCCCATCTATTCTCATCACGAAAGGTAATAAGCAACATGCTCCAGTACCAAAGAGGAACCCTCAGTCATTATCAAAGATGAACTCATTGAGCGATGCAATCACTGTTTAATTTTCAAGTGATGTGTGCACCGATGTTGGCATCTGCTTCAAAAGCGTCAATGGCTGCTCCAAACTAATATTTTGCCTGCTACAGAACCTGCTACAAAAGGTCATATGCCACTTCCATTACTGTAATATTTTTCTAGATCAATGGCAGCTATTTTGGAAGCTCATTTGGATCTCTTGATGCAGGAGACTGTGATACCCTTTGGCGGGGATCTGGAAAGCCCACGGCAACGAATCTCCTGGATGCAGAGCAGTGCAGTCTTCCCCAAACGAAAAAAAAAACTTCCCACCGACAAGCTTGGGAATTTGTTGCAAGAGAGGTTTTGTGGATTCCGCTCATGAAAGAATGTCTTCGTGGCTTGGAATAATATTTCGGCCCGATACTCGAGGTCCTAAATAAACTGCCAATGTTTCCTGGGAAGGTTTTCTTGTTGTTTAATTTTCTCTCTCGGTCATCCGGGCAGCGTCCAAAAGCCTTACTTCACTCCATTGTGTTGTATAAAATAATAGACAACAAGAACATGCGTAAAAGAAATAGATGCAGTTTAATCAGACAGACCAAACTGGCAAAACTTGTGACTAGTATGAAATTGTTTTGAACTCAGAAACAACAAAAAAGTGACATGCATTCAAAATGATGAACAAGGGTTGAAGGGGAAAGTGTAAGGCCCTTGTATCACATGTTTCAAAACTTGTAAGCACTTCAAGGTTTTTTTGTTTTTTTTTCCATGGCTTGGTGTGCGGGGAACTTCATTACACATGGTCATATTTTTCGTGTGTGTGAGGCCCAACTGTAAATGGAATTGGGCTTTTTGAATGCCGACTTAACATGAGGCCTAAAATCCTCTCGGTTTCCTCCTTTCCTACTCCTCAAGAACACCACATAATTTTTAGCACGCACTCCGACTTTGTATTGGACACTACTAGTGTTGCGTCGGAGGTTGGCGTGGACTCTGACCAATCACACGCTTCTCACTGGAAGCAATGCCCAACTGCCCAAGAGATGGCTCCTGTCAGTGTTGCTTGATGGGGCTTTGTAAAGAGGTACTGGCCTGGCCTTGCACTCTGGGTGAGCTATTTTGTTGGAGGCCGTACGTTGGCGTCCAAGACTTACAAAAAAGCGTTATTTCTTGGCTTGTCCTGGAACTTAGAGACCAAAAATTACAGCTTGATATATGTTGACCATCGGTGATCTCAAGAGCAGTGGTGTTCTCAGCCTTTTACATTGATCAAGAACAGTTGGGCATCTGCACTAATGCCTGTACACAACATGATTCATTGTGGACGAATATCTCTATAAACCGTGAGCTTTTTGCCAGTTTTGAGTGGTATGCTGTGTGGCCCTCAGTCGAAGGGAGACAGATAGAGATCATTGTAAAGAAACAAGTTAGGCAACTAACATTATTAGCCTGAAAATCTGTGCTTTACGTAACCAGGTGCAGCACAGTACCCTCGTATAAGTTGCACCCTTTAATAATAATTAAAAAAAGCATGACTCATTTGAGTAAACATTGTGTTGTAAGCGTAAATCACTGAATGTTTCAACATTAAAAAATGTTCTAACAGCAGCAAGTGACATCACGAGAACAATCTGAATCCAAAACGTGGAATTTCGTGGTCATAATGCAATTTTTAGTCTAGATTAAAACAGACTTTAGCTCGAGTTGTCTGCTCAAACCACATTGTAGTTTCTGTGGGTGTCAGTGGCAGAGGTGATATTCCAAATAGACTGATTGTGAAAACTTTGTAAGGTTGGAGAGTGCTAGAAATTGGATACTTCATTATGACCACCCTTAGAGTAAATATTACTAAGAAAAAGAGAAACGAAGGCCTATCCTGGCAGCACCCGTCCCCCCAAGCATTTTACAGCAATTAAGAAACCTTTCGTTGTCTATTCACGTAATTTTATGAGTGACGGTGGCCGTCCAGACACGAGCAAGCCGTGTGATTCGCGCTATAGTGATTTTCTGTACTTGTAGAAAGCGCGATTTGCTAACTGTAAAACGTAAAAAAAACAACCTGCAAAAAAAAAAATAATTCTGTATTACGTGTTTGTAACTTTTACTAGCGACGGAAGCACGGGCCAAGAGTGTAAGGTCGCTACAGCGTGGACCAAATAACCTTTTTAACAAGTGACAAAATTCAATTTTGTATGCTAGACCAGTATAATTTACCACAAAGGCGTGGCTGGGTGGCGCATTTCTTGTTTTTATATCTAACTTTTTTCAAGTTAAATCATCTTCAAGTAAAAACTAAGCGGTGGCGTCGGCTGGGTATTGGGGTGTTTTATTTTATGAAAATAAGGAACGGAGACTTAAATGCTCCCGTCGCACACTTTTTCCCATCTTGAAAGGTAACTCCACATTGCTCCACAGAAAAATTGTTTTCTTTTACTTTTAACTTTTGATTGAGGCAAGATTTTTTTTTTCAATATTTTCACGCAATTAACGCACCATCCGCCGCACCTTCACCCTAAACCACAATATCATTAAATGTAAAAATGTTTTTCTCTATTTTTTCTTTGGGGGGGGGGGGGGGGGGCTTATTTGGTCCACGCGGTAGAATGCCAGTTGACAAAGACTTTCTACTTATGCGCCAGTTCCGCGGTGGCCATCTTGAATGGCGACAAAACGGAGTTCAATTTATTAATAAATGTAAAAACAAATATTCGAAAGTGGCCTTGCTACCGCAGTCACTTTGCTCTTGGAAATTCGTGTGAAAACTATGATAGTTAAAGACAAATTCTGTAATTAGATAATTAACAAATAAACTGACGGGTTTCATCTCCTTCACCTCTGACAGTAAAGTTATGTAGGGGATAATTTTACAACCTGTACTCAATAAAAAATCAAAACAAAATTATTCTTTTTTAACTGTTGTTAGTGTTAAAAAAAATTGTTCCACAACACAATGTCTTAAACATGGTTTCACAACTCTTAAACCCACAAGAAATTCCGGAAATATTTCGTCCACTTCATTATGGCATGGAGCACGCATTGTAAGATTATTATCCCCCAAACTATGATACCTGTGGCATTATTTATTCATTATCAATCTAATTAATAAAAAAATAAACTAGCTATGATTACGATATTTTGCCCTTGAATCCCCGAGAACAAAGGGAATATGTTCACGATATAATTATTTTTAATTTTCGTTTTCTTTTTTTTATATAAATTAAAAAAAAATTGCGCTGTAGCCGTTCAAGATGGCCGCCACCGGACCGGAGCCCTAACACAAACCATTTTTTACTAGTATCACTAGTTCACTGTGAACTGTGAACTAGTGTGGCTTATTCTGTTCACGCTTCGTGATTCGTCCTTCGGGTTTCTTATCGGCTAATGAAGCAATTTGATTAGCTGAGAAGCGTCTAGGCCACGTCCTGCGGCCGTCTATACACCATGTTCACGGGCGTACCAAGGATTGCTCGCAAGTTCTAAATGTATGTCCACAGGGGCAACGCTTGTTGGTCGGACATGGATCGCTGCCCTAGAGGTGAGTTGACTTGGGTACAGGCATTTCCAACTCCTTGGCCCGGAGCGGGCAGGGCGGGTGTTTCTTCTTCTCGTCGACGGTGAGGTTGTCGAGGCGCTGCTGCGGAGGCTCCTCGGGGAACCTGGCCAGGACGGCCGACGTGGCCATGCCGAGGAAGCGCGTGCTGGGCGCCTCGAAGAGCAGGTAGAACACGTAGGCCCCCGAGTAGGACAGCACCGTGACCACGATGAACTCGCACAGCTGGCGGAGAGAAAAAAAGAAAACGATAAACGAACGGGACACATCGAAGAATGATGGCATTGTATAGATAGTGGGAGTAGATCTATGCAAACGGGTAAGGTGCCTTGATGTTAATTGAGCTACACTTGTGAATGAGTATACATGTTGTGTATCTGTATCCATATATGTTCTATTTCCGCTTGCAGTGAAGGCATTTGTAAATTTTTGACTAGAGTCGATACTCATGGACTTAAGTCTTTCCGACGAAAACTGAGTGTAACCTGTTGAATGTTGTCCCAACATAGGACATAATTAGATGCACGGAGCACCAGCTTTCAATCCTTGCGTAATTATTGCAGGTTGGGAAAAGTGACAACAACGGTTGCTCCGCATGTCTAAGACGTATACGGGGGTCAGAGGTGACAATAGAATGTGTTACATTATGACAGATCAAAGTTGTCATAGCCGTCTGCTTTCGGCCAACTTTTGTTCGTCTGGGTCAGTTTCAACGTTGCCGCCCAAAAAACGGACACTTCCGGTAGCCAGTGAGACAAAAGCCTCCCGAAACGGAACGACAGCATTTCGTTTCGATCGTGGCCAATCTCTACGTCGGTTCTCAATCGCCATATCTGAGCGCGCTGACACCATTAGGTATACAGAGGAGAGCGATCAACCGATGCTGCAGTGTTCAAAAGATTTAACTCCGTAGCAGACTCCGTACTTGCTTCTGATGACACGACCCGACCGGAGAACTCACCTGTACGAAGTGGCTGCTGTAGAGGCGTTCTCGGATGCTTCCGAACCTGATGTAGAGTACGAGGATGTGCAGCAGGTACGCCCCGTAGGAGAGCCGGCTCAGCGCGACGAAGGGCCCCCAGGACAGGAACCGCGACAGAATGCCTGGGACATCAGGAAGTTCTCACATTTATAATCCAAGAACCGGTGCGCTTTGTTTGCTTGGTGTTCGATTCTTAGTGGTTTAGTTACGTAATATTTAATCCCGCAGTTCTCCTTCCCAAACAAAACAGCGTCTACAAATATTTTATCGTAATTTACAAAAAAAGAAAAAAAAAACTACATGCAACAACAACATTCTAACGAACACAATCATTTAATGGACGGCGCGTATTTTTGTCATGTTAAACTCCATTCGTGCGATGCTTCCTGTCAATTCAAATATACAATGTCTTACAGCAACTACTGCCGGTAGTCCAATTTTGAAGTGACAACCGGACGTGCTCACATGAACTAGCTGCAGCCCCGTTTACATTTCGAGTCCCACTCTCAAACTACTCTATCTTCACGCGGCAACTGAGAGAAATTCGTCAGACGGCGGCACATGGCAAAATCAAAATGCTAATATCGATTTCTCTAACAGAAACCACGATCGTTGCGCGTCACACGTGTTTTTTGTCGAGTACTTTTTTCTCACCCCGGACATAGGAATAGCAACTGTCATTTTATACTTCATCATACCTCATCCCCGCGCAGCGTCGCACACGCCGCTATCCGAAAAACTCACGTGAAGGCTACGAACGCAAGCTCGACTGCCTTGAAGGCTACCTCGCGATCGTTCGCAAACAGTGGGCACGCGTTCTGAAGTTGAGCGTGTGCTTATCTCGTGAATCTTGTCGGATAACTCCTGGGACTCTAGCTTCTCTGCTTCGTGGCGGTGCGTTAGGAAGAGCCATCCTTCCAGGCGGGCGAACATGAAGACGCTTATCTCTTGCGGTCTATGCACCGAGAAACCGAGAGGGAGGGGGAGACGAGAGGGGACGTCAAAACGCCGAGCTCTGGTTCGAATGATTGGTGGATATATACTCTGTTCACCCTTAAGCTGAAAATACGTCCAAAGCTACAAGCACGATCTAACCCGCGCTCCTGGCTGTGAGACGTGCATTGCTAGCGCGAGCCTTTATAGCTGCCCGCTACTAGATCACAAATATATTTCTATAACGCGCATATACGCGAGAATGACAATGCCTATCTTGGGCATCGCAAAAGAAAAAAAAAATAGAGCTGAGAGCATATTTTATTAATTATTTCGTTTGAGGTATGAAAAAAATATTTTATGAAAGTGTTAAAAAAATCTGTAAACATACGAATTTCAAACAATGTCAGGCTATGACTCGGCTGTTTTTCGTTCTCCTTCCTTCGGCTGGTCTTCTTACCCTTTCGGTCTGTGCAGACGACGAAGGCGACCCAGCAGATAAAGGCGCCCCAGGTGGTCTTGTGGAGGCAGGCGTAGAGCGCCGCCATGGCCTGGCTTGGCATGACGCCCTTGTGCCACTGCTCCACGCCCAGAATGACGGCGAGCGCGCAGCCGGCGGACACAACCCAGCCGGCCAGGCGGACCGCGGTCGTGGCCCCGCGCTGCGCCCACTGGGTCCGAGAACGCAGCACCAGGGCCAGCAGAAGGCCCAGGGCGAAGGCGCCCGCGTGCGCGAATGGACGCTTGAAGACCTCCGTGTTGGTGCGCCGAGACTTCCTGCGTGGACGTCCCGATCGGATACAGCTCCGTTCCTCTCGGCCAGTGCGCACGGCAGCGTCCACTAGACGCGACCACAAACGAGGCGCCTCCGCTAGCATCCGCACGATCCACGGGCATAAACTATCCGTTCACAGTTAATTGAGCTGAGACTGCATCCAAAGCTACAAGCGCGAGCTAGCCCGCGATCC
Organism: Ixodes ricinus; assembly: GCA_037355805.1. Lineage (NCBI taxonomy): Eukaryota > Metazoa > Arthropoda > Arachnida > Ixodida > Ixodidae > Ixodes > Ixodes ricinus. The sequence goes on along the minus strand of JAZHYW010024517.1, from coordinate 39,498 downwards.
TGGCTTTAACGGGGTATGCGGAGAGCAAGTCGTCTGCTTATTTCACAGGGGTGGCGGTGACGTCAGTATGACGCCGAGTTCTGATTGGTCTACCCCCTATTTCGTTTTCAAACAGCCAATAAGAGCTTGGCGTTTGACATTGTCGCAACCCCTGTGCAAGGAGCAGACGAACTTGCGCTCCGTATAGAGGTTTGTTTGTGGGCACTGAGCGTTTGAAAGGCGAAACGCGACGCACAACGGAAACGCGACTATTTTCTCGCTAGTGCGTTACTTAGAGCCTGAGAGCTCTAGAGAGCTTCAGGTCTGTACTGGTCGTCTGGTTGCCAACGACAAACTCGCGCTTCCATAGCGTCGCTGAGAGCGCAAGATGGGCGATGTCAGAGATCGAGGGAGAGCAAGAAATTTGAGAGGGCGGTGACCCATCAGGGTGTGCCATCGTTAGACACAAGCTAGTTATATCTATTTGTATCCCTCTAATTCCGGAGCGCATGGAGCCTTCCGTGAGCGTTCACTGTTGCCACATGGAAACTACTGGTGTGAGAGCGGCTGATGCACGTGCCGTTTGAAGATCCTGTCATGACCAGTCGCGAATGATAGTTGTCAATACCCTGCCTCAGCGACCTATAGCGGCTGTAGAGACCTTGAACTGTGACGTCTCTTAACGTCACGCTCGATGTACGCTGCACCACTCGCGACATGATTTTCCCCAGTTTGAGATCATGTTCCCAGGTGCGCTGTAATGGGGCTAGGAGGTGTTAGTCCTATTTAAATCCTCGTTCACTGGTCTCAAGTTCTCGGGGATCTGCGACTTAGCTGATGTACAGATAGGTAATTTTAAGTGAATTGAGGTCACTTTCAAAAGTCGTCACGCTTTTTGTCGCCTCGATTTCTTCCTGTTTTCAAATTGTTCTCAGCAGCTCACGTTCATGTCTATCACAAAGCACCACTAAGAAAATGCAGTTATACAGTCGCGATATTAGCTAAAAATGTACCTTATAACTAATAAGTTATTTCTAATTACGAATCTGATTAATGATTGGCCTTATGCCACCAACCGAGAAGATGGACGCGGCTGCGACACGATCTAGTCATCCTTTGTGTCGTAGAAAGAAGTCGCTTGCCGCTGCAATACTCACATGACGTCATCGGCGAAGAAAATGGTCACGGGGTAGAGATCCTTGTAGTAGGTCTGCAGGGCAACGTACAGGGTGGAGCCGAGGACCATACTTATGGTGAGGATGAGCCCCAGTCTGGGAGATCTGTCTCGTGGGAAGAAAGAACGGACTTCAGGGATTTTGTTATCGGGCAGGCGGGCTTCTCCTCATGGCCCATAAGTGGTCGGTCTAGCTTGCATACTTTGGCACATTGAACACATTGAACACAGAACAGACAAACGATTATAACTAAGAATTAGTCATGCAAATTTACTATATGCCGCCGGTCTTTCGTCTGCTTGCGACCCTGGCAGAACTGGTGTTTCCACAGTCGCGTGTCTTAATGGTCCATGCATGTTCACGAGACATTATTGACCCCTTGCTTACTCACTGTTTTATTCAAGAAACGTACAGCAAAAAAAAAAAAAAATTTTTTTTTAAACGGACATTTTGCATTAAAATGGTTCAGAAATATTTTTTCGATTTCCAGGTGTCGTATATTTCTCTTCTGAGTCCCACTGACGTGCAGACGTCAAGTTGACGAAATGCTGGCATGATTCACATTGTTTTCATCACTCCTGTCACTGCCCATCAAACTGTCGTCCGCTTCCTAAAAATCGGAAAGGCCGAAGGATTCGTCGTCACATATGCCTGAGCATTAATCAGGCTTTGTACCTCAAAAATTTATACCTCTTTGTCCGCTAAAGTAGACCTCAGCGCTGAAGCCACGTTGTTTTAGCGCGAACGCTCACAAGCAACTGCTTAATTTTTCTTGGCTAAACAAACGAGCAAACTGCCCAAGGTGGATGGAGCAACAGGGGTGGTGCGGCCATCTGACAGAGAGCGCGTTAAACAAGCACCGAAACCGAAACTTGAGTCACACTCGTGGTTGGGCTTAATGATCCGTAAGGGGTGGCACGAGTGACACTCCTTATTAGTAGGCAAGGTGTTAAAACAGTGTTCACAACGCGTACATAAAGCACAATTTAGATGACATCCTGACTCATCGTCCACAAGTCATCTCTAGCAAAGCATGCTTTCTGTCAAAAAAAAAAAAAGAAAAAAAAATTCGGTTAACACAATACAATTTGTTTCTTTTTTTAGTTTGCGTGATAATTAATGTTTACCGATTCCGCTCATGTGTCCAGTGCTTTTTCGTTTGTTAATGTTTGATTTGCAGTATTTGGTATTTAATTACGGGGCTTGACAAGAAAAAACTTCTCACCTGACCAGAAGCACCACTGCCGGCGAGAAAGCAACCAGCAGCTGCAGGTCAGCCGCAAAGAACCACAGGTGTGGCAAACACTGCGGAATCGGGCCAGCACAAAAATAAATTCACCGTGTTTTTGTTTTTGTAGTACTCACATTGGCAACACGTCAGGCGAGGTGTACCAACACAGATTGCCGGGAATAATGAGTCTGACCTGTGCTGTTTGATTTGGTGATTATGAATTATTTATATTGCGAATGATAATAATGCTGCATCCGCTTTAAACAGAATATCTTTCTACGTCGTTCATATTAATCGTAATATGTCTCATATTAGCTACACCGACATCAAAATATCAAGAGCCTGTCACACTTTTTATCAGTAGCTGAGATGTAGGTACAGATACACCCCGAAAATAAACGTACATTACGAAATACGTCGTACTTATGTATTATGTATAAACAGCACGAATCAACTTTAACACCCTCAAGAATGTTGTCAGGTCAATTTATTCTGCCCAATTTAAAGGTGGACTGATTGAGCGAAAGTATATTTCTTGACCGGCCTTCACTCGTAGCCGCCACGCGCGAAAAACCCTGACACACGCAGTTCGTAATCTACATCACCCAAGAAAGCCTTTGGTACTTTTACGACGACGATTATGACGGCCATTCGTTTCTGCTTCGACAAGAAACACCGCTAGCAAACAGAAAAATAAACCCGACTCTTACGGAAAACGGAACAGCTCGCGGTCAAGGGCGCCACTTGGAGAGCGGGTCGGACTTAATCGCCGCGTCCGCTGTTTGCATTGATCGTCGGTCGGCGGTTATCGCGATTGGGCGTCGTTCGCGTCCCCTGCATGCCTGCTGGCACTAAGCGGGTCAAGAATGACTGCTCTGTCGAGCGACTCGGTGCGGTCTGACTGCCCTAGTCCAGGTAAGCAGCGCTGACAGGCGAACGCATTGTGGTCCGGCGCCTTGACTCCGTTCCCGAGGCGAAATGCTTCGGAAGCCGCCCCCAGCCGGCTTTGAGGACGCGCGCTGTCTCGTATGTTATGCACCCTTCCAATGCACTGCCCAACGTGTAATCTCCCCACAGCCCACCACTCGCGTGTTCGTCGCTTCGGTAAGCGAGCAGAGAGAGCACGTGAGTTACACAGGCAATTCTGAAGATGGCATCCGCCCTTTACTGGAACGGTCACTGTCTTCTTTTTTCTGAGGAACTAAACAAACACATATGGTCGGCATAGATGAGCGCATCGTTCACAGCACATGCTCAGAGCGAGCTCTCACTAATACTTTGCACGACGCTCTCGGTGGAGCCCGCTGTTTATCGTTGTGGAAGTTCGCCATCAGTACGCGCTTCGCTGCAACGTGCTCAGCTATAGGCGGTCAATGAATACCCCATAATGACAATGATATTTGCGATCGGGAATAAACGCAGCCTTCCCCTTCCAGTGAGGTAATAAACGTAGTTACGTAATTTCGTTATCAACATAGGCTACGCGATTACGTAATCAGCATAGGCTACACGATCGAGCAATCGCTATGATCACGTTAGATATAAGTTACGTGAAGGAGTGTTATCACGTGACGTCATTGCGCATCTACAGGGAGTTCCTTTTTAACTTTACAGATTTGTTAAAAAAATTCTTCCTTTCCATTCTGGTGAAGAAGAGAAGACCAGCGAAGATGTACTGTGGTGGGAATGAAGTAATGGCCGGTCACAAGTCGGCAAGCCAGAGTGGAAAGGCTGGAGAGGTTGCCGCCATCTATGCGCGACGGCGGCAACCAGACAACCGGCAAGTCGGTTGTCTGGTTGCCGCCTTTGCTCATAGATGGCGGTAGCTAATCAGAGTTTCGTGTCATTATTTGTTTGCTGACGGACACAATACTGGGAAAAAAACCCTTAACAGCTCCGCTGTAAAAAAAAAAGAAGAAGGTTGTGGAAGTTACATTAACGTCGTTTGAGCAGTTTAGTTACACGACCAGGCCCGGGGACAAAATATGGGGGGTAATCGTCACGGTAAGTCGGCTGATCGACTAAAATTTGTTAATAACTTATTAATTAGTAAAAATAAACAGGTGGCTTCAATTAGAGACTTGCTGAGCGTCATCGAAAACCACTAAATAAGTAAATATTTGGGGCACGGTGGATAGCGCGGTGGTGCGCTGAGTAAGTTACCTCTCGTACAACAGGTGCAATGCTGACGGTACGAAACTGCGGATGATGGGAAACAGAAATAACGCGCGGGCGTACTTTCGCACCACTAGCCTGTTGCACTAACGGCAACTTTCACGTCTTTTTTTTTTTAACAAATCTGTAAAATGTTAAAAAAATACATCAGCTGTTTGTGCGGAATATCACCCTTTCCATGGCTCCGGTCTGAACGGCTGCAAAACGGTGCATGGTTTCGTGTGCATCGAAAGTATACGTCTTTCTTCTGTTCTCATGATCCGTTACGAAGTACACTGGCGACGCTCTCCGCGCTGTCCAAAGGAACCGCAGACCGCGTACTTCTTCCGTAATGCCTCTATTCAAACGCCTTTCGCAAGGAAGCCGCGCTGGCCCGAGCGGAACGCTACGGCGTCCCCGCCGTCCTGTTCTCGATGCTCTCGGGCCTGTGAAGTTGTGGTGAAAGACGAAATTTTGCAATTTGTACCGCTGGACAACGATCGCTCCGCAAGCACCAGAAAGCACGACGCGGCTCGCGCTGATTGCCACACGGTCGTTGCTCCCCAAGTTTCTCTTCCTTGTATACTTCCTTCCGGTCTGCTTGTTTGTCGTCAAACGTGGCTGCTTCTGGCCCAAAGTTATTACGGAAAGACGAAGTCTCAATCTTGTGCCCGCTGGCTTGCGCCTTGTACCGCTACATTATGTTGTTGCGGTACATCCCAAGTAATCCGAAGCCGCGAAGGTGGCTCAGTCTGATAGTCAGTGAGCAGCAGTGTGGAGCTGGTTTTTCAGACACCAACGTTTGCGCACGCTCAACTGCGCAGCGATGCACATAAATATATATTTTTTGCTGGTAAACATGTTTTCCTTGTCTAACAAATTTCAGTATTTCGTGGTCGGAGTAACGGTGCATTGTGCATATAAACAATTACCGCAGCAGTAAGGAACGAAACTGGAAAGTTTGGGCAAATGGGATCAGCACCATTCACGTACGTACATAGTAAGGTAACTGACGTAACAAACTACATTTGTCGCAACTGGTTTTTCGGTCGAAGTCCCATATAGCAATATAATATTCAAACATGCTCACTTCGCACATTTGCTAATAAAACGCATCTCCGTATTAGAGCCTGCACTGGTCGCGGTATCAGAAGAACAAACTTTGTCTGGCGTCATTCTATCTGAAACGTGAGCCGTTATTTCTTGTGTACAGGCAGGTTATCTGGTTTATCAGAAACATCGGCGACATTGGCGAATTACAGCGAACTATCGAAGAGTGTAAACTTGGACTAATTTGCGACGCATTGCTAAATGAAAACAGCGCAAAAAAGAGGCATGGGAGAGGTCGAAGAAACGTTCACCAGGCGCTGTGAAGAGCGTAAACTTGGGCGAGTTTGTGTTGCATAGCGAAGTGTAACGTGAACGTACAGAAACGTATACAGAGCGCCTATAGCTGGGTACTGTTTCTTTGACTCCGTCCCTCGTTTCTTCTCGCAGCTGTTTTCATCTCGGCCGCGCGAAGTACAGTTCATATCAGCATCACATTGTCGCAGATGGAAAATGATCAACACGTGTAAAACTGAAAATATAGATGTAATCGGCGATCTTGTGTTAGAAACAAAAGAAAGAACGAGCGTCAAGAAAAAAAAAACAGTGGCGAGCGCGGAGGTGTCGGCGTGACAGCTGGCTTGCGCGAGGGTGTCGAGAAATGAGTCGGAAAGGCCACGCTAGGCTCGCTTGTCTACTACACTCGGGATAGGAGTAAACGCGAATCTTCTAGAAGTAGGGAGAAGCGTTCCCTCTCGGCCATGCATGCCATGCATCTGGCATCTCACGGGCGTCGTATTGGCTTTACGTTGGCGTCAGTGAGCTGCAAGTGTGCTCGCACTGACCGAGTCCAGGCTGTGCTCCCAGTTGTTGATGAGGGCCGGGATCTTCCACCAGCGGGCTATGCAGTTTCCCCGGAGGATGGCGTAGCCGTCGCGCCAGATGGGGCCCGACGATAGCAGCTCGACCAGCGAGAACACCAGCAGCAGGCACATGGACGGCACGATAACCCTGCGCGCGCAGACACAATGCAGCGAACACGGCAAACTTTCTCAAGTACGATTCGGGATGCACGGTCGCACCAAGAAGACATATCTGGCGTTACCTCACTACAAATTAAAAAAAAAAAATCTAAATTATAGACGTTTTTTTTTTTACATAGTGCTTGTAAACTACATAGAGAATCGGCGGTGTCTTTGCAGGGTTAAGCTCACTCACCTGATATACCTCCTGACCAGCAGGACGGGAAGCCATTTGCCTATGTTTTGGCGCTGCTTGAAGATGCTGTACCCGAACAGGAATCCGCTGCGGAGGACCAGTACGAGAATCTTGTCTGAAGTTTTGTTTCTGTTCGGCGTTCCACTATAAGGGCCACTGAATACGGGGTTCTCGAGTCGTGGCACAAAAACTCGAGGATATTATTTTTGTCCGTTCAAGGTTTGGATATATTTTTATTGTCGCTGGTGGTGCATCCAATAGAGGCATACATCAGCATAGAAGACCTAACGCTTCGTAAAGCGGTGGATAAAAGATATACCACACTGCCTGAACAACGTTCCGATCGAGTCTCAAAGGACCATAGCAGCAGCATAACCCTCTACTACAAAAAAAGAAAAAAGTTTTGACAAATTATGTTTAGATTATCCTAACCTTGATTTTATTTTTATCGGTAAAATATTTTATCGGTTAAGAAAACGACTTTTTACCGATTTTATTGGTAAAAAGAAAAAAATATTGTAACAACTTTATTTTTGCGTGCTGAATATTTCGCGAATTAGCGGAGTGCGGCTTTAAGAAATATTGCGCGGCCACAAAATTTCGCGATTTAACATGATACGGTATGTATTCATTACCGTGGCCTGATATATTCGCGTAATGAATTTTTCGCGGTACTCGTATAAAAAATACCGCGGTAATCAGGTCCTCGATCAAATTAGTCGTTAACAGAGTGCACCTCTCCAGTGCTTAACAACGCGTAGGCAAAAAGATGCCGTGTCTTTGCATTGTGGGTCCGTGCGCGGCGTCGAGACACTACACCCACAGGAGAGCTACTCTGCGCATGTTCCAGAGCGCGTTCCACAACCCAGTACTCAAAGATGGCAGCGCGCAGAAGGCGGCTTTGGGAATGTCCCATGATAAAAAGGCCGCTCTGCCGGATACGGACTGAGACTTATCCATGAACCGAACAAGCTGCTGCAATAGACCCTTTTCAAAGTCTGTCGGGCAACGTTGGCGGACGCCATTGCTTGGGAACAAAGCGTGTGATTGGATCCGAGTACTCGCCGAATGCAGACGCCACCCTCGTGTCCAATGCATGCTCAGAGTACCGTGCCCAAACCACTGATCTCCACTAGGGGGATAGATGTCGCGATTGAGCAAACAGGCATGAAGTCACCGAAGTAAAGCGGCTTGTCCCGGAAGTGAGCGCTCGGCAGGCTTTCTAGCTCTTCCGAGTGCTGGTTCGGAACAGCGTTCAGGGCGCTGGATGTTTTCTCATCATCGTCAGCGCGGGGACACCTTCAGAACGCCGAGCTCTGGCTGGAACGAGCTAAGTGGAGATATAAACCTCAAGCTAGCTGCCTTTGTCTCCTGCTGCTCATCGAACGCGGCGCACAACGCGGAACTCCGGCTGCCCGGTGTTTGGCACCTGCATTCGGACGCGTTCAGGCGAGGTGCAGTGGACACAAAGAGCAGCTAGGCACCGTCTCATAGGTCCATCACGCCAATCGGTCCAATCAGAACTCGGTTTTTGACGATCCTCACGCTCTCTCGCCTGCTCTTCTCCCTCCGGACTCTCAGCGGATAGAAGAGATAAATAGCCCAGACGAAAGGCGGCTAATTGTAAGCCTGTCGCTAGCCAAAATGACTTGTTCCGAAGGGAACTTTATAAACGTTCTACCGAACGACGTTGCCACCACCGGCAAATAATAACTCGTGTTTTCTTCTTCCTGTCGAACCAAACGCAGTGCAGATTTTCGTTGACTCTAGTCACCGCCAGGGTGAGAACGCGCGGAGGGAGGAGTTTCAGTTGTCCGCCTCCAGCGCGAGCCTTCTACACTCCATAACGCTTTGGCATCTCGCATGAGCCTCAAACGTGCACGTGCAGCCAAAGCACCGCGGAAGGCAACAAGCGCGTGCTAAAGGCGGGGCATTTGAAAGAGACGCCCTGCCGTTCTTACTCTGTCAGTGACTTATAGTACGGTGTTTGGAGAGGGCGTCTACGGTTGTCCGTTTTTCTACTTGTTCCCAGTCTCGGGTTTATAATAGGGTCAATTCAGCTTTTTCTGTTTTCAGTTGTAGCCAGTAAATTTTTAAAAGCTAGAAGCCTATAACTGTACTTACGTGACATGGGAGGGAGGTGTAGCAAGAACAACAGCAGAATTAAGCAACGAAGGTCTAAGCGTCTAACAAACAGAGAAGGAAATACGAGCCGCGCTCCTCCCGTGACAGTGCTAGGAGGAGTACCTGAGACAGAAGAAGGTGTCGGCGGCCGGGTAGGCGTTGGCGATGAACATGAAGGGCGTCTCCTTGACGAAGTCGAACATGTTGAAGATTCTTCCTGAAAGAGGCGACCTCAAAGATGTCCTGGAACCAGACGGGACTGCCGCTGAGGACACCTCGTCCCTTAATCTCCCCGGTGTACTTCTTTTTCTGTGGTAATGAGTTTGTTTGCTTCATGTGTCAACGAAGTCGAAGCTTCAAGCACGAGCGATGAACCATTTGCCGTCTGCACCCAAGCATCGAGGAGGATGCAGGGATTGGTGTTCCACGCGCCACACGCGCACCATTCCTGTATAAAATGTTCGAAGTAAACAACCACAAGAAAGCATTGACAAACGCGCGTGCAAGAGCGCCATTTGTTTTAGGTGTTGCTTTAGAAAATTTACTACTGCTGAGGCCAGCACGTGCAGCGCGTGGAACACCAATCCCTGGCTATTCTCCTTGATGCTTGGGTAATAGAGCAATAGGTCTATTGCGCTGGGACGCTGAAAGCAAGGAGCTTGCTCTTCTAGCTTCTGCTACATTTGCTGACAGTATGTGGCTCATAGATCGCTAAGCACTAGAAATGACAGCTTTTTCTTTTTTCAGTGCTATGTGTGAATGCGCGTGAAAAGTAGAAAAGGATGCCCGATTATAGTATGTAGCATACTATAACCCATCTCTTCCGACCTTAATAAAACGGGACATAAAGCGTATCAACGTAATGATTATTATTAAAAAATAACATATATAACTTTGATTACTAGAAAGAGAGAAAACTATTATAATTTAAAGTTAAGAATTTTTTATAAACGCGGCGTTTATTCACCGACAAAAAAAAAAAAACGGGGTGGGGGAGAGAGGGGGAACTTTTTTTATGCCAGCTTGTCATTGGTGTTCCTTCCCTGAAGTTTCAGCGTTGAGAGATTTAGTAGATCGTTTTGGCTTCCCCGCTATGATATACACTAGAGCGACGACACTATTACGCATGTACGATGCTAGCGGGGGCGCACTATTTTACGAAAATTGCGAGAAACGTAGCGCGCATAGCGCGGTGCTTTAGCGTGGGTCTCGCGAGAACGAGTCTTGGCGAGATTAGGGAGAGCCAACGAGGGACGTAATTCAAGATGGCCGCTACGCCGCGCCTCTCCGGTCTGCCCTCTTCGCGATCGCGGTTCTGAGGGTGGATTATATCTTGCATGCTGCGAGAAGTAGCCGCGACAACGCCGTTCAGGACTGCAGCAGGTAGCTGTTTATGACGTACATGCTAATTACAGCCAAATTGAAAAAAAAATCGTATTTTTTTGCCCGCAATATGCGAACAAACGAAAGCGATAGCTGTAGCAGCTTCGCGCAATGCGGGTGGAATGGTGCTGTCACGGTACACATGAGGGCGGAGGTGCGACGTGGTTAATCTCATAGCCGTCGTGGTTAACGTCGTGGATGCCACTGACGACTGCTACTAGTGATCCGTGAAGTGGGTAAGAGCGGTGGAAGTTTCTAAAACCATCCAACATTACGCGTAGCAACTGGACACTATCGAAGTGGGATTTCGCATAATGCGAGTAATGTTTGAAAACAAGCCTTTCAAGCAGACGACACGACGAATCTCCCGACGCCAGGGCTGCCCGCTTCGCTCTTTGCGAGCGGCACGGCGTACGGTAAGTCCCACCTTCCCTCTCCTCGTGGCAAAGGGGAAGAGTGGAAGGGTTCTTCCATTTTCCCCGCGCGCGCCGCGACGACAAGGGACAAAATCTCTGCAAAATGACGCCCATAAAACTATCGCTTAAAAAAAATGCTTCGCTTTTGCAATTGTGTTGCCATGAGCGAAGAGTGCGGTCTCCTGCTCGGCCGCTTTTGCCGTGAGGACAGAACCGACCAAGGAAGTGAGCGAGCAGGCGGAACTGAGGGATTTCCATGGCGTTTCATTTTCGGTAAACAGAGAAACAGAGGAAGAAAAAGAACGATCGCAACGGCGAAAAAAAAAAAGAAAAAACTACGGTTGTTGTAATTTTCTTTGTTATTTAGATTTCTATGGATGGCGTTAAAGTTTGACTTATATCGGATTGGCTTGGACAGCTTGTCCGTCAGTTGTATGCCATTACAAACATAATAGTCATTTATTTAAAAAAAGAAGCAAAGATTGGCACTTTATTCGATAAAAAATAACATTAAATAAGATAGTGACGTAATAAAAAAATGCTGGATTGCTTTACAAATCTTCCTTGCTGTAGATCCGCCATTGTAAGTTACAGCTCAAGAACGTATGGCGAGGGAAAGGAAGGTTGGGGAGGGAAAGCAGACGGAACGCTAGACGGCGAGATGGCGGAAACCTGCCTCCACTCTCCAGCGTTCCGTCTGGTTCCTCCTCGCTTCCTTTCCCTCGCCTTGCCTTCTTGAGTAACAGCCGTTGCAGCGTTGCGTTAAGTAACAAGTTGCGTTGAGTAACCACCGTTACAGCGTTGCGTTAACGCTGTAATCTGGTGCTGGTTGCGAACGTTCAACTAAATCTTAAAATGGCGGATCCGCTACGCTACATATCGTCGTGGCGGATCCGCTGCGCCATATCGTCGTAGCGGATCGCGGATAGCGTAGCGGGAGTGACTGAACGATCTACTAAAACTCTACTTGTTCACCAGCTCGGATGCGTGACCCATTTTGAGCGTGAAACACATCTGAGAAAACAACGCACCACGTCACGCCGCCGAGCGGCATAAAGTTCGATTCACGTGGTGCGATTTTTCTTGCGATTTCGCAGCTGCGACGTTGGGCACCGTAGCTTCCACCGCGCTTTTTTCTTTTTTCTGCACAAACGACGTTGCAGGCTGCGAAATCGCAAGTCAAATCACACCATAAATCGGCCATGACCATAGCAGTCGCCGCAGACGCTGCCACATTAAAGCCCCTCTATCCTGGGAAAAGTGGCGCCATTCATTTGTTGTGAAATGCTCGCAGGCGCGTGCCGCGCGCCACTTCTGGGAAATTCATGGCGTCTAAAATCTAGCTCAGTGCTGCGCTGTGCCGCCATGATCTTCCCAAGGGCTGCGTCGCACGTGCCTCGTGCATCGACGCACCTTGCGCTACTTTTGCCACATGCCACGCCGTCACGCCACACAGTGTCAGCAACGGTTGCTATGGTTACGCGACTCAACAGATCGACTCGACGCGCTTTCTGCTCACACGCGTTTCACGCTTCACTGCGTGCGTACTCACTTCGGTTCGGGATGGGCGTGAGCGCGTGCGAGGTAGGCCAGGATGATCCAGAGCGTGGTGAGGAAGCGAATTCCGTGCAGGGGCCGCAGCCGGCCGCCGTCGTCGGACACGTCGAACAGCCGGAGCGTGTTGCCGTACGCAGACCACGACGTCAGGGCGTCCAGCATCGCGTCTGTGTGAACAGGGGCGAGCAGGACACAGCCTCGAGGCTCACTCGCAGTCGTGCAGGCGACGCAGGCTGAACACTCTAAAAAAGTCCAGCGCGGCCACTTTCCCGCAAAGCGCGCTGGAGAGCCAATCGTTGCAATCTACGGAAGGCGCTCGGCGAATGACAAAGCCGTTGTGAACAGTGAGCATGACATAAGCACGCGCTTTGCGCTATTTTCACGGGTCAGACATTAGTTTCAGGGCCCCAGTCATAGTTTCAGCCCCGTCATTCGTCTAGTATTTTTTGTAGATGGGAGCGATTCTCTCTTCCAGGTGATCTGCCGAAAAAAAGACGCACCAGATTTCTCGAAACACAAGGCAAGCTTACTACGGTCGCCCTTCTCGCTTTATGACTGACAACGGAGATAGGTATATGTAAGACCACGTGAAATTTCGTCGTCCGTGTGACCGTTCATTGCATTGTCTACTGTAAATTTTGTGCGGATAACACAATATCGACATCAGTATATTCTACTTTTGTGCCATCCGATGTACGGTCATAAAATGAAACGAAGGAAAAAAGAAATACAACTTAAACACTTCGCGAAATGGTGTACGAAGAAGACCGCAGAGAAGAACAAAAAGGAAAAGACGCACTGATCTTTTTGGCCATGCCGTGGCGGCTTCTGAGGAAGACGTCCACCACCGTTCCCAGGAGCATCATGACGAGCACGATGCACAGGAATGCCCTGTCGGTGTCAACGCACGGACCGTAAGACGCTGGATCACCGCCATGACTTCATCTCCGGGTTACATATGTAATCGTCATTGGGGCATAATGAATACCCTTCTCCATAGTTCTACTGTTATGGCGTCTTCAGGCCCATAGACTAATTCTCCTCTCTCTCGAGCTACGTATCCAATAGTCACTTTGTTCTGTGTTCACTCGAAAAGTGTGGTAATGATGGCCAGCCATGCCAAACTGGTACTAATACTGTGCCAATATTGGGACAAGCGATCTTGCTAATGTCAGTGGCGTAACCAGGTAGGGAGGATTATTGGGTTGAAGCCTCCTCCACGGCTCGAGAATGTACTCAATCTTTAAACACATGCATACCCCCCCTCTCTCTCTTTTTCTTCTTCTTCCCCTATATAATAAACAGCAAATATTGGCGGTTATATGCCATCGCGCTGATGGTTTCTTATTAGTAACGTTTGGGCGTTAATTGCACGTTAACTCGCAAGACCTCAATCACCTCCTCAGAGTATGTGTTCGCCACTTCGTGTCCTATGTTAGAATCATCAAACTCCCCAAACTAAGAACTCTGAAAACGATCCATTATTATATTTTTTAAAAAATTGGCTCATTGAGGCTTGAGTTGCGCAATTACTAACAGGAGTGCTATACGTAATATACCGCCCAGCTGCGTGACTTTCGCAGGAGTCACTTCATTTGTTGCTGCGTTTAATCAATATCCTGCGCGCACTCTACAAAAAAGTAAAATATTATATATACCTGGAGGTCTGTTTTCCCGCGTGGCACGCGATGGACCAATCACTCGATCCGAATACGGAGCACATCCAGAGAATTATAATGTACCGCAATCGTGCGCAGAACGAGCGCGACGTTGACCTTGTACGATACTTCACCGGACCTTCTCCGCACATCGCAACGATTGGTTCATCGCCTAGCCCGTGGGGAACGACGAGGAACGTACGTTTTATTATTGGGTGGCGCAAGTCGATTAAAGCGAAAACGCTATAGCGTGTTCCAGTCTAGGATCAGGAAATGTTTACGGCTTACTCTCATCTTTTACAGCTCAATACCCCGAGTAGCTTTTAGGCTAATTTATATTTCCCTTCCTGACGTTCATTGAGTTAACTTGCGGGCGCTCGCTTAGCCATTGTCGGCACGACTCGCGAATTACGTAATCCTGCGCTGCTTGTTGGCGCAAGGGGCCGATCAAGGACCATATCACTTACACGGCGGCCTTTTGGATGCGGTCCAGCAGAACGTCTCTCTGGACGTCGCAGAGAGGCACCGACGCGTTCACGCCGTACCTGCTCAGCGCTGAAACGGGAAGAAAAAAATGAATTCGGGAAGAGAGAGAGAGAGAGAGAGAACAAAGTACTGTTTTAGGTCACACGTCAAAACCACAGCGTGAAACGTTCGTTTATGTGAACTGTTTTTTGAAAACGTGGTCGCCGACTGCTGGAGAAACGCTCGGCGTGACAAGTTCCGAGCATTTTATGATCACTTCGCAGCTAATGAGAGTGCGGCATGAGGTGTATACAGAGCGCCAAATAACGAATCGGAAAGCAAGAGGCGCGAACATTAAAAGCCACGCCTCGCGTGATTCTTCAGCTGTCAGCGTGACCACACATTCTAAGAGTGTGTGGCACGTGAATCGCTTTCCCGCAGAACTCGAGACGGCGAATTGCGGCAGGCAATAGAGGAAACCAGCGAATGGCGAAGACGAAGTTTGTGCACGATTAGATCTGAGCAATGCGATATGGGCGGGAACGACTGATAACAGATACACCGCCCTCGTTGTCCCTAAACCCGTCAAAGTTTTTTAATCTTAATCTTTTTTATAAAATTGTACTTTGGATTTTATCATCAGCTGAGATACTTCTATTGTTCGCCGTCATTTGCTGTCTCCGTGTTCGGCCGGAAAGTGCTCATTGAGTTTCCCATTTAAAACAAATTTTTGGGGCAAAACGCTTTTTTTTTTTTTTTTTTGCGCCTTGTCTTTTGCGCAACGCACATTGAATCCGGAGTGATTGGCCCAACGATCACGCTGGATATACGTGCAAGTGTTCTTTATATATATATATATATATATATATATATATATATATATATATATATATATATATATATATATATATATACAGGCCGGGTGTTTTCACGGAAGGTGGACAAAATCGATATTGCGAAAATTGCATCGTCGCCGGCAGAAAAGGCTTGTGTCGTTATCCGTTTTGGTCCTGGGCCCCAGGGGCCTGTTTTCCGAAAATTAATAAAAGTCCGGGATAATTAGGTTGTTAATTATTTTTGCGTAATTAACTTTTCAATGTTGTGTTTAGGGCATAGTTTCATTTAGAAAATTGGTCAGCATCATTAAAACACTAGATCAACAAATTGCAGAACGATGAAGGCACGCGAAGCATTTTACGATTTTCTGAAAAACCACGCAAATTCGACAGGTTTTAGGTTTCGGTTTGCTATCGGGGCGCATCTCGGCACCGACGGCACCTCGCCCCGTGGAGAAATAGTGCAACAAGCCTCTGCTGCGTCGCGCGATGACAGCGCAGCAGGAGGTTGAAGATTCCACATTGAAATTCACTCTAAAAAAGCGCCACGTCACGTCTTCCCGCACAACATGCTCGGAGCCAATCACCACAACTTACGGAGGCAGCTCAGCGGGCGGCGATGCGGAAACATCTGTTTAGACCAAAAAACGTAGTCTGAGCTCTGACATTAGACAATGCAAAACGTCACGCGCATTGTTTAATGCTCCACAACTCAGGCGTCGTTTTTTCGGTCTAAACAAATTTTCGGCATCGTCAATCGCTGAGCTGACTAAGTTGTGGTGATTAGCTCACCAAGTGATTGTGCGGAAAATGGCGCGCTGCCCCCAATAGAGCACAAAATTCCTTTCTTGAATCAGTTACTGCTAGAGGTACCACAATGTTTTGAAAGAAATTAACCAAAAGCCAAGGTCACATCTCCTGGTGCCCATCAGGGTGGGTTTTTTTACTCTAGTTCTTTGGTTATCCACTCTAGCAAACGTTCCTTGAGTTAAACGGATGCACATCGATCATTTTTGCATGTTTCGAGCTCCTCATCTAACAGTAGGGGAAAATCAA
This sequence comes from Ixodes ricinus, assembly GCA_037355805.1. Taxonomy (NCBI): domain Eukaryota; kingdom Metazoa; phylum Arthropoda; class Arachnida; order Ixodida; family Ixodidae; genus Ixodes; species Ixodes ricinus. The sequence goes on along the minus strand of JAZHYW010024517.1, from coordinate 23,199 downwards.
CCTGTCAGCCGAACGTGTAGTGACCTTGTCATTGCTTAAATTATAAGAAAGCGGGAACCTAGTTTCGATCCTTGAACTTGAAATTTGGAAGCCGATAAATGACCTCGAACAAGCCCGATCAAACATCGCAGCCTCTCGGTTTTTCCCATGCACCGAAAATGCCCACTAGACGGCCGTTGTTTACCCTGCGAGCGACAACGCGTGCCACCCGCCGCGGCTCAAGCGGCGGCGGAAGGTCGACACTTGACGAAGAAGAAGCTTCCCAAAGTTCCTCGTGGTATTGACGCCTTGGAGACAGCTCCCGCTACGACGAGCGCTCCGCGAGGAAATCAACGCATTCTCATAACCTCTGCTGTCACCCGCCCTGTTGACGATCCGAGATACCTCTACGGCTGCTCCTTATTTGTCTTCACATGTCTTTTTTTTTTTTTTCTTTTCTAGACACGCAAGTAGTTTTTTTTTAATTTATTTATCAATCTTGGGATATACAGAGCTTCAAAGGACGATCTCAAGGATCCTATAGGGCCTCCTCTGCTAGAAAAACAACTTTTCTTTCTTGGTGCAATTCGCACAGCTTTCGACATTTGTTATATACTCCGTTCAGTGCTACGCACGCGCCGGGCCAATCAACCACCTCCCTCTCATCACCTGACGCCTCTCTTTGCGTATGGATGGGTGGGGACGTGACGTGATTACGTGGTGAAGGATAGACGTATTACTGATCTAACAAACACGTATCTTCCACCTCACTGTCAGCTTGGGGCTGAACTCTCCTCTGTGTCCTGTCCTCCTTCGTCCTCGTATTTGCTGCGTACGCTCAAGTTTTGGGAAGTGAACGATGTCTACACTCCGTTTGACCTTACGATGGACTGCAGAGGACGCAGCGAGCTAACGAAGTTAATCGAATGCAGCGTGCCACGCGACTTTCTGGACGGGCGCAGCGACCGACGCGTGGTGCTCGTAATCACGTCATCCACAGAGCTGGATTCGCTGGGATCGGTTGTAGCGTCCATTGCGGTTTTCTTAAGGTCAAACGGAGTCTAATGTCGATCTTGACGCACACACGCTGCGCGCCGTTCAGGTGTGACTTGTATAGAGGCTTTTGTTTGAAGGGACTGCGTCGTTCGGTCTCTTCCACACTCGAAAGCCCTCCTGGGAGTGCATGGGCTTCGAGTGTTGCTCGTCGCTTGTTCTGGCACGTGGATACTCGACTTGAATGTTTTGTCCAGGCAAACGCAAAGAGCAGACAGCGAGTGGAATCGTTTCAAGGCTTCCAATGGAAGTGGGTCTGTGCATGGCTATATACGCGTTTATTCTTCTTGGGATCAGGATTGGTGCGTGCGGACCACGAACTATCTCAAGTTCGGAATTTTCCGTTTTGGTGCCAGCAGTCTCGTTTAATGGTGGTAATGGTGGTTCTTGCAATAAACGGCGCTCGGACCTCCTCCGACAGTCGTGACGCCCGTTATGGTTACGGTTCATACTTCATAAGAAACGCAGGGTGGGAGGAGTCCCGAGAACAGTATTATTGCTCAGTAGCCAATCAGATTACGGCATTGGCCGATAAGAACCCGGAAGAGCCAATCACGAAGAGAGGTCCGTGAAAACGACAATAAACCACGCCCCTTGTTTCTTAAGCTCGGTGACTCTAATGACGTTTCACTTCGGGCGTTTTGAGTAAAACATAAGCTGTGGAAGAGGACACCATCCACAGCGTGTCCGATTCATTGGACGGATTACGCACACTCGCCGTTATAACTGTTTGAACTACTTGCACACGCGTGCAAGCTCTTGACGGGCAATTGATGTGCGAGAACATTTTGCCATTGCGCGTCTCGTGTTTATCGAAAGTTCCTTTTTTTGGCGATGCGGGATGTTTACGAGTATAGATTTGCGAGCACTCACCCGACTTAATGAGAGCGTCGATGTCTTCCTTGGAACAGGCGGACGGGATGCAGATGCCCAACCGGAAACCGGGGAACCAAATGGATTTCATAATCCGCGTGAGATTCTGCGAGAGAACCGCACCCGTGCAAAGCCAACGGTTAGAACCTTCCTCGCACAAACGGACGCGAGTCGGCGGTGGTATACGTCGCAAAGCCCACCCTTGTGAGCGTACGTCTATACGTACGTGTCACCAGTAGCGTGCGAGTACAGGCGAAGGCAAGTGCAGGCGAGGGAGATAGGACAAGCACTGGAAGGCTAGGGGCAAGGGAAAGAAACCTCCTCTTTTCTCTAACGTTCCTAGTGCTCTCCCTTTCTCCATTGACCACCCCTCCCGTCCTGCTTTCCTAGTGCTCGCCCTTCCTGTTCGCCTGGCGTTGCCTTCGCCTGTACTGCACGCAACTAGTGACACGGAATATAAAGCTACGCGGAGCGCAAGTTCGTCTGCTTCTTGCACATAGGTCGCGATGATATATCAGAATGCCGAGCTCTTATTGTCTGATTAAGAAGCGATAGTGGGTATGACCTCCGAGGCATCTTGCATTGAGGTCTACCCATTATCTTTTCAATCAGAGCCAATCAGCAGCTCGCGCATGCGTTCTGAATGTCACCGCAACCCCTGCGCCAAGAAGCGGACGACTTGCTCTCCGTATAGCCGCCGTTCCACTGCTCAAACATCGGGACAAAAGACGCTGATGTTCGCTCCAGACGCCGATGACAAAATTATCTACGGACAGGCGTCGCGCATGTTCTAAGCATGTCTGCTTCGTACATTCGTCTGCTTAGAACATGTCTGCAGAGAGTGTTTGTACGACTAACGGGACATGACCGTGGGAAGAAACGCGCCTCACAAAGTGTCTGCAGGCTGCCTTTTTTGTAGGATCGTACTGAACATGCGGTGTGATAGCGGCTTAACTTCAATGCGGTCCATCGTATCGTCGTTTTCACACGAGTGAATGTCAGAACTCACGTATACCAGCCCGAAACACAGCTCACTCTTTTTATATATTTCTAACACTTTTTGCGCACCACGTTTATCTAAACCATACATGAGGTAAATTACTTCCAGAATGTAATTTAATTACAATTACAATTACTAGTACGTGAAAAGTAATCAATGACAATTACAGATTACTTTTAAAAAGTAATGAAATTACTTTACAATTACTTATTTCTGAGAGTGACCCGACTCTGGGCCATGTAACTTTAAACACGTTGTATAGTTACAACGTATTTCTTCATTCCTTGCCCCAATGTTTCAAGGCTTAAGCATCGCTGCATAAATGTCACGTATTGTACTTTCGTTTTATGAATTTTGTTAAATTCATGATAGAAAATGACAGTTTGAGTCAATGAAGTACTACGTTCTTATATTTTAATAAATAATAATAATAAATTAGTTCATATGCTGCAAGACGCCAAATCGCTGAAGAAAAAATGGGATTGACAGACTTTTGTTGGCCAGGCAAATTAAACAGCCATGTATGAATATTTTACAAGTGTTAATATAAAACTACAATCCACACAAGCTAATATGACCGCATTCACATACAAACATCATGGTATTGTAAATTATTTACGTTGAGTTGAAATTACAATGGATCAGAAATATATAGGAACCGAATCGGGGCTCCCGAATTATTGGTGTCAATATTCACAGGTGCGAGGTCAGTCTCCAAAATGCTTATGCAAATAATATCTGAAGGCCAACAGGAAATAAAGCTGGAAAATAATACAAAGATACAAACATGCGACAGTACTGGAAGAGGGATGTAAAAAAGTGGCAAAAAAGAAAGACAAATAACTTCATAGACAATTAAAATTCCCAACCTCAGCTGAAAGCTGAAGCTAAATTATTTTTCTTTTCAATATTTTGGCAAGATTACGCTATTGTTTTCTGCTCGCACCGCAGACGGCTCAACACTGCGCCGTTGAGGTAGGCTCCAAAGAGGATTGTCTCTCAGCCCGCAGTGTAAGCAACAAAACAACAAACAATGCGACGCTATTTATGTTGTGCCTGTGTGTTAGTGCGTGCCTGTGTGCGAGTGTTTTACCGAGAGTATAGGCCGCTTGTGCGAGCGCTGAGGCATTCAGAGAGGTTCTGTCGGCGCCACAAAGTTTTACAAAAGTAACTGTAATTATGCCTGAAATTTTGCAATTACTGACGCTAGAAAGTAATTAAATTACAATTACAATTCTTTTTAGCCGAAAGTAATTAATTGCAATTACAAATTACAAAGGAAAGTAATTAAATTACAGTAATTCAATTACTGTAATTGAATTACTACCTAAGTATGATCTAAGCTTTTGCTTACCAAACGAGGTAAATATATACTGAAAAATAAACATATTTAGTAAAAACATATTTAAGATGTTTCGATCTCTAGCCAGAGCAAGTTTATATTGGGAAAAGTAAGCATTAAAATGACGAACTTGTAAATGTTTTATGCAGTGTCGGGAAGTACTTTTAAGTACATTATACTTAAAGTAGTACCTCAAGCAAGTTTATAGAACTTGTACTTAACTTGAAGTAGGTTCTCTGAGTATGCACTTGTAATTTACTTGAAGTATTTTTTTTTCTTGTAAATTTTCGAGGAATGTACAACTCCCGACTTCAAAGTACATTCCCCAAACTTGGTTTCGGTGAAATTAAGCTCTTTCAAGGACCACGCGCTTGCGTCCTTGGCTTTCCAGTACCATACGCAATTTCTGAGGTCAAATATAAAAATTCACCAACCCCCTCAAAAAATATCAAAAAGTTAAAAGAGGCGTATTTTTATGTGAAAAGGTGATATCGTCTTTCAAGGCGTTATCCGGCCATTTCTCTGAGTGGTGTAATGGCGGCTATAAGACCGATACAAATAAGTGTCTTATAAGTTTCCGAAAATTCCGAAAATAACTGATGCACCCCCGATTATCCCTTAGCCAATGCATACCAGAATAAAAAAAAAATTGTGTAGGGGAATGAAAGATTTTGTTAGAAAGTACGTGTACTTTACTTTGAAAGTACATTGTATTTATAGTACTTTACTTCAAGTACATTGCGCCCGGTGTACTTACTACATTACTTGAAGTTCACTTAGCCTCTCATTTACTTTGTACTTGACCCAACACTTGTTTTATAGACCCCCAAAAATAAGGGATACAGCCTACAGGCCCCGACAACTTGGGCCAGCAGCTACCTTTTAGAAATCACTGTAAAAATTCAAAGTTAAAAGGAAAAAAAAACAAGCCAAAAAAAAAAATGAAAGAACATTTTAGTACAAGGAAGACGGAATGAAAATCGGAAGAGAACTATAAAAAAGAGGTGATGTAGTATGCGTCTTCCTCCGCTTTCAACTAGAGACACGACACTTCCTGCTAGTTTGTAAAAGACGGTTTTTCTGATAACTGTCGAGGGAGCATCACCACCATTTTTGGCCTCCATATTGATTTTTTTTCTTCTTAATCAGCGCTGCCAGCAGATTTCTTGGGGGACTTCTCTCCGATGGCTAACTCTTCCCCTTTAATATGTTTTTTCTTCTTAACCTCCTGACATTTCATTTCAACAAATCCCTTCCACCCATCAACTGTGAAGTGTCTTGATAATTAATGCGATGCACATGTAAAAAGGCAGACATGTGAATGTAAAACTGGTGAAAGGTGGCCGAGACTCTGGGGCCAACACAGACACACAAACGTCTGTGTTTGTGTTGCCCCTAAAGCCGAGGTCACACTGCTTATACATCATACAAAAGACAGTCTGCACACTTATTCGAACGCAAGTCACCCCGACATCCGTGCTTCGAATGCCGGGTGGCAACGAGTTCAAGGAGAAACTTGACACGCGGCATTCGAACCATGGATATCACGGTGGCTGATATGTGCAGACTATCTTTTGTATGGTGTTAGAGCAGCATGACCCCAGCTAAGGGGACAACACAAGCACACTGACGTCTGTGTCTTTGTGCTGTCCTCTAACTTCTAAGTAACCCCCATGATCTCCGGTACTTTTGGCCGGGACCGAAATGGGCGACCTATAAGCGCGAACCGCCTAATTTTCATTCCCCTGGTGGTGTGTGAAGTGAACTCACCCTGCGGCTGCTGCGCAGGAAGGCGACGGGCTTGCTGGTGTCGATGTTGGGCTTGAGGAAGAGGGAGCAGTACTGGCCGCGGAAACTCTCGTCGCCCCAGGCGTCCTGGGCGCGCACCTCCAGGCACTGGTCGAAGGACCCGAAGTCCGTGATGGTGCCCTCGAAGATGCCGGCCGGGGGACGGCCCATGGCGTCCACCACTGCGTCCGAAGAACACGCGGACCATGTATGCATGGTGTCTCCCCTAAACAAATGCTCAGTGTTTTTCTCTCACCGCAAAAATTAACTACGCGTCTCCAAACGCTCATTCTCCGCCCAGATGAAACGCCAGCGGTCCGAACCAGATGCAAAAATTTCAGAGCTAACCGTTATCTCATTCACAAGTTATAGGTGATTTTCTGAAGATTTTAATAGGAAAATGGGGCCCGTTTTTGGTAACTGGTGCCACTCAGCTTCGTGTATTCGAGAGCTCCGTCGGTTGCCATTTTCCCTATTTTAAAATTTTAGAAAATCAACATTTGAATGAGATAACGCTCAGTTCTGAAACTTTGGCATCTGGTTCTGACCGCTAGAGTGCTACATTTGGGCGGAGAACGAGCGTTCGGCGATGCGCAGTTCATTTCGTGCGTTAACAATAACCCTGTAATTGTATTTTTTTTTGGGGGGGGGGGGGGGAGGGCACCCTGTACACGGGCCTCAGAAGCGTACAAGAAACAGGGGAGGGATCACCTTCCTCCGAATTGCTTTACTACTGGCGAGACATGCGCGGCAGAAAACATCGCTGTTGTCAGCTTTCACGATTGACCAAACGACGTCTTTATGTGGGTTAAATTTGCTTTCAACGACGGAAATAATAACAATGTCAGGCTGTCAACTATGGCGGTGTAGGTTTAAGAATGCGATGGCTCCAAGCTTCCATCGTGCTTTTTAACACGCAACGTCAAACTTTAGCTCGCAACGGATGAGTATGTCAGGATTACAAGTCAGGATTGCAAGTCGTGACGTCATGGTGAGGCAACTCCTGGCCGTGACGCCACGAATGGAAGCCATAGGAGGGCGCCACCGAAATATCTCGTCGCCCACTGGATAAGAACGGCAGGGAGGTCTTTCCGATGTCGCGCCTCCAGCGCGAGCCTCCTGCATTCGGTGACATTTCGTCCTCTTGGAGACTCGTGAGCTTCGAGCGCGCAGCCAAAGCACGATGGAAGGCACGCAGCGCGTGCAAGAGGCGCCCTGCCGGTTTCATCTTGCTGTTTGAAATGCCTGGAGCTTGAAAGCGATCGCCCCCTTCCATGTTCCGACGCCACTGGTCATGTAAGTACACGCGCGGCAGTGCAGTGTGTGGTGTTGCAGCATGAGAACTGCACGGAGAGGATCGGCGTCACTTTGCCGCTCTGTACGAGCCATTCGAGTGCGTCATAATGTATGACTTGCACCGACGTTGCATCGGCTCTCATTGTTGCTGAGCGGGCACCTTTGGCAGCAAAGGCTGCACATCACCGAATATGTTTGTCTCGGTAAGAATAAGTTTGAATGACTAACTGCATGGTGCGATGATAATAAGCTTGGGGTCCGAATATCTCCACCAGGTCTAATTGCTGAAACAAACTATAATATTATTGTGACAAAAGAGAGAAAGAGAGAGAGAGAGAGAGAGTGGCACCATTCTTACGCTTACGTTCGCTCGACGACATAGCAGAAATGCTAGCGCCCAGCGGTGCGTAGGAATATTTGCCACCGTTTATTCACCATTTTTGGCACGCTAATGAGCATGCGTCAGATTATCATCGCTCAAAGATGACCGTGTTTGCTATATTTTGTTAAAACAAAAGTTAGAACTGCCCGGTGGGCATTGACCTAGCAGCCGTACACTTTGATCTTAGCCAAAAGGACTCGAGTACCTGGCTGCCGAAGTGCTCGAGCTGGCAGGAAACGCGGCCAGGACAACAAGAAAACTAGGATCATCCCTCGACACCTGCAGCTGGCCATTCGCAACGACGAGGAGCAGATCTGGATGTCACGACAGTGATATAAAAGACCTCCTCATGGAAATCGACGAGGGAGACGCCACCTCTTCTCATACGGGCAGCTCGACGACCTCGTGAAGGAATCTGGACGTCGCGATCTATACTCTGCCGGCGGAGTACCTTTCTTCGTAGAACGTACGGGGTTCTGTCCCCATCTCCAATATAAATGTGATGACTTTGTGCCTACGTAATTCAGATCATAGCTTGCAGTAACTTGACTGCATGTGCCTGCATGTTCGTTATTTACTGGGAGTGCGTGTGCTTGGCTTTGTTGTGTTTTACACCGTACAAGTGCTACTTCAACGTAACGGTGGTTAGGAATATTCGTCCATACTGTGGAGCAGTGGCGTGCTCAAGGGTAGTTTTGTTTTTGCGCCCCTGATGATGACGACGATGATGATGATCATTTTGTGGAAAATCACGCTTGTCCATGAAAACAGACTGGTTCTGTCTCAGCACATCTATTCCATTCTATTGTCTTGAAAAATATATATCTATTGGCCACACCAAGAACAAACCCTTTTTATTGTATCTATTCAGGAATCATCAAGCTTCAGGGCTGCATTTGCATCTTTCATAAGCACATAGCAACATGCGAGTTTTATTAGTTTTATTAATTGTTTTGAATTTGTTGTATATTATTTGCATCTCTTATGCAAAGCCTGATGGGCGCTTTAAGGGTATAAATAAATGCAATGAAATTCAATTCAGCTGTAGTGAGCACAGGCGGAAGGAAGATACCGAACAATATAAGCTCCTGTCAAACCACTTCCTAATCCTCCTCTGGCGCCCAGATTTTGTGTCGAAAAAAAAAAAAAAAACGTTGACACCTAAAAACTCATTTGGTTCTAAATATCTTTCAAACACACACAAGTGAAAAAGAAAATAGACACGCTAACAGTTCGATAAATTGCAAAGACGCTTAGATAATGTTATAGACATAGTGTCAGTAGAGAAATGCTGTTTTGGATCCTGACATTTTATTTGCCACCTTTGATTATTCACAGAACCAGTATAAAAGAGAAATTAATACATCGTGGCATTGCATAAAATCTACAGCATAACTTTTCTTGCTTCGCTGAAGTGAAGAGACCGATCTCACCAGCCAGTCTGACTACGCCATCGCAGGCGGAACGCATCGAGGGAACTTTAGTCTTTCTCGCACGTGCGACAACATCGCTGGAGCTCTGCGTGTGTAGAGTCACGAGACGCCACGAGCCCTCGCAAGCACGGCCGTCTGCCTCCTGTGAACTAAAGCTACGGCGGCGTCACGCATGCGCCGAACGCTTAGTGAGATCGGTGTATTGGCCTACAACGCCATCAGAGTCAATTTGCTCAGTTCCTTCTTTTTCTACACACAGGAGACCGAGATCAGAAAGTCTGTCCTGGCTTATGGAAGGTCGAAAATACGAAAGTATTGATTTCAACTTGCTGAACGACCTCTCACAGCGAGCGATGGAAACTGATATGGTTAGCGGCTCTCCCTATTCGCACTCCGAGTGCGGATTGCGTTGATTCTAATCCTTAGTCTATATTTTACTTATCCGACTCCAGTGATTGCGTTGTTCATCCGCACTCAGTGCGTGCTGGTGTGTTGCATTTTCCGAACCGCGTGTGACGCGATCATGGACGCGGGAAACTTTAAACGACAGTGACTTACGATGTTTGTGGTGTGACAATTGGCATGTTGGCATCATCGAGGACATAAAAATATTAGTGGTTGTGCGACGTTTAATTGGGCGGAGACCTGTGTTTGGAATTCATTAGATTTCAAACAAATGCATACTTACTTATTTTTCTTTTCTTTATTTTTCGAATTTGATTTGCATTGGGTGGCACATTTGGGTGCAGGTTGAACTGTACTCGCGCCTCGTGGACTTGAGAGAAAAGGTATCAAAGGAGTACGCAAGGATTCACTATTTTCCCTTCAGTTTCTTTCTGTTTGTTGTTTTGCAAGACAAAATCATATTATTTAAAAAAAACAAAAACAAAAAAAACACGGAAGCTGGTTTAAGATTTTTATATTTAATGCGCCTGTATCACAATGAGCGCATTAACGTTGTGTGGTGCTTAGCTGATGGGAGCAGTAAGGTGGGGACGGGGGGGAGAGGGAGGGCGGCTAGTGATACATTTTCAAGACACAAGTAAACTACCCACCCCCCCCTCTCCTTTGCCACACAACACACACACACAGATGTTCCAAACTTCCGCTGCCAAGCCCGCAGGCTCACATGTTCCCAGTGTTCGGCACCCCCGGCATGTTTGACATCTTCGATCACACAACCACACCAAAACATCTTTTAACAGCCATCAGATCTACCAACGTCTACTTACAAATGCGCAATACATTCTATTAAACAAAGAAGCTACAATACACATATGTGCCAGGGACCTTCTCAAGCGCATTCCCATTCTCTTGTACGTGTTGATAGTGTTCAGGTGACTGGGCGGGAGAGGGGGAGGCTTTTGTTTGGCATAATTATTGTTTACTGGAAATTACTAATTTCCTAGCTCGTCCCCCCCCTCTCCCCGTTCCTACGCCTACTGCTCCACATCATCTAAGCGCAATAAGAATACAAGTCGACAATCTGGTACACTCAGCTCCAGCTTCTTTTTTTTTCTCGGTCGAGTAAAACACCAAACAATAGATTCACGAAACCTCAGCGCTTGGCGTACGGATTATGTCGATCGTTCAGCTTGCGCATCTCACCATCATTTAGAGAGCGTTTACATCACGTGGACCATTCTCAGTCATGAAGTTACTCAAGCAGTTATCAGTTGTTCTGTTGACCGCCAGGTATCATCTCCGACTTCTGGTTGGTCACGTTCGAATTTCTGAGACGCCTGGACATGCCTCCCGCATGGCAATGGCGAAACGTTTAATGCCAACGTATGTTCTTTCTATGTTATGCTGAAGGTCGGTGTTCTTATTTTAATCTCGTCAGTAAAAACGTTTAATTCTAAAAAAAAAGGAAATAATGATCGCGAGGAATTCTTTTCGGGAGGGCTGGGTTGCTAAACTCGTGGAATACAAAGATTCTTTGCGTTATGACGTAGCGGGGGGGGGGGGGGTGAGGGGGGTGGTGCGAAAGAACGCCGCAAACTTGTCTTTCCTCACAAACCCGCAGATCCGTGTATCTTCGTGAGGCTTTTCACTGAAGGGGCGAAAAATCCCTACCACTCCCTAGGCGCCGAACAAGAGCAGCACGAGTGCGCAGGAAACGACCGTGATTCATACGTGCGACGTCACGACAAAGATTATCAGCTGCGACCAGCATGTTTGATGGTCTCAAAAAACACGGCGCGGGCTTGGGGTAATTGCACTCCAAAATCAACACCGTCAAAGTTCACAGTCTGATCTCGTTCTTATTTCCGCCGATAAAGCGGAATTTACAGCAAAACGTCCCTGCCGTTCCTTTCCTTTTTCTCGGCCTTTTGGATATGATCAAAGTGTAGCCCGACGTGACTCAGCCAGCCAGTAGCGCTGCCCGCCTACGGGAGGGTTCGCCTCTGGACAGTTTTGCCCCCCTCGACGGGATAAAATAATTTTACCGATTTATTTTCTAAGTACTGACTATTGACCACGTAGGCTACCAAGAACGTCGGTGTGGTCGGCTTTCCAAGACTAGTCAAACTGGTATTAATTCTGCTTTCATCAACGGAAACAAGAACAATAGTTCACACAGATAGAATAAAATACTGAAATGGACGAAGGACAGACACTCGCAGTTTTTTTACGTTTTTTTTTAAAGAACTGTGAGTGTTTGTTTTTTGTTCATTTCAGTGGTTATGATGATAATGCAATTAATGCAAAGGTGCAAGTGGGCTGTACAAGAATGACGATGGTTGGAAATTTGTGTTTGTCCTTTGTCCCCCTTGTACCCCTTCCCCATTGATAATTATCGTCATTTCAGTGGTGTGTTGTTTCTGTGTGAACTTTACTTTGATACAACGCAATCTGCTTCGTGTACATAAGAGTAATATCTGGTTGTCAATATCGAATGTGATGTTTTAAGAACACGATGACTCAAGCTTCTATAATAAACAATCAAACTTGTCACCGTCAATTCGAACACGCACCACCGAATTTGTCGTTCACAGCTGATAATCCTGAGCCTGACGTTACTACGTCAGTGAAAAGGACCTCACTGTACGCGCCTGCACACTACGAGCCCTGACACGAGCCTCTCGCTTTGTCCTGGCATGGCCGCTCGTGAGTTCATGGGACGCGAAGAGTGTTAATTCCAGAAGCTCCAAAACCATTACTAATTAGAAAATTGCATGCTGCTCTGTTCCTCGTCGTCTCTCAGTTAGAACACCTCTAAGCAGGTGCTTCGAAACAGGGGGACGGGAAGAGGGCGATTTACCGCCCCCCCCCCCGCCCACACACACACATACCCAAGTGGCGTGGAAAGAGGGGGCAAGGGGCATAAAAGAGTAAAGGGGGCCAAGGCGATCGCCTCAGCTTCAGAGCATAACCTTCTATATAGTGTCCAGACATTTCAGAAAGGTACAATAAAAAATTCGGGAAAGAGATGTCCCCTGTAGCGCAGTCTGTCAATATTAAAAAAAAAAAAATTCAAACTTGGCGTTGGTGTTTTGTGGGCGAGCGAACCCCTTGTGGATTTGAAGACGGTCGCGTGTATACATTTCATGGTAATTTCCATTTCCTGCTTCGTCGTTAAGCCGTCCCTTGTCGATTTTTACCAAGCCATTCATTATTTGTCTTGGATGCCTTTCAACTTGTCCCACTCTTCGCAGAGACGGAGCCTTTCATCAAGTGATTCGCTTATCAGCGTTTCTCTTTAATGACAGAAGTAATCCCGGAGCGCTTTCGCGTCAAAGGCCGCATCTCAAAAGTTTACGTTTGAAATTTGCAGCCTTTTTGAAACGCGATTTTCGCGAATCAGTACTTTGTATGAAAAGACGAGCAAAATGAGGAACACGTCACTCCAGCTGTGCAAAAGATTATGTCTCGCTAGTTTAATTTTCATTATTTATCATTCCATGTTGAACTCGAAGTACCTCCTTTGAAAGACAAGAAAAAAACCGCCCGCAGTCCTTTACAGAGATTGGGGGCTTCGGTTGCTATAGGTTTTTTCTTTATTTTTGGAGCACCATAAGCAATGCTGTTGTTCTTGGCCTTCTCTGACTGCATTTTTGCAGTTCTTGCACTACATTTTGTACGAAGCTTCTCAAAGCAGCGCGGCCACGCAGCCACCGGAGTCCCCTAATACTTCGTGGTGGCGCCAGCATTCGCAAACATAGAGGCGCCGTAAGAAAAAAAAAAAATCAGCTCTTGTATGTATAAAAATGTAAAACAAAAAGCAGTAAAGCAGCGTTTCCCAAACTGTGGGTGCGACAGATTCAGTGAAGGTCACGAGGCAGTTCGGAAACCTAAAAACAACAATTAAAACTTGTCTTCTCTGCTGTGACGTCGATGAAAACGAACTACAGGTCGCAGCTCCACCTCGAACCGGAGCTGATAAGTTGTGGTTTCTGAGCTCCCTCATTGCTTTAGGAAACAATGCTTCAACAAACAAGCTGGCTTTAGACTTTAGTCAATTACCGCTGTATGGCATGCGTTTTTCTTTTTGTTTTGCGATGGTTTCTTGTCTAGCTGATTCACTATCAGTATATCAACTGGCAAATCAAATCAAATCAGTTTATTTTTGCTACAAGCAATACATTTGTGGCTATGGACGCTGGAAAAAAAGCTGCAGGATTGCAGCTTGGTGAGTTCCAGCGCCCCATTACGAGGTTGCAGTGGCACTGTCAAGAGGAACATGTATATACTTACGTGCACATAAATATGTAAAAAAGGCATGCAAAAATATACCTTTTATAATTTTATATTATACAAAATAAAAAAAAATTCTTTCATATTACAATATTTCTTGGATAGTGTGATTGTTTACCGAGGATACTTCAATATCACGAGAAAACAAAGCGTTTAATAAAGCCGGTAATTTGTAACAGTATCCTTGAGTGCCATAATTTGTTCTAACGGCGGAATACGCCAGAGGCCCGGATAGCGTGATGGCTACCGTGATTCCTTTTTAAATAAAACATCAGTGTCGATTTTGTGTATTACCGCTCATGCACTGAAAAAGAAAAACTTGTGGCATCGCGAAATGCAGAGTTTGGGAAGCCCTGCAGTAGAAAGAGAGAGGTCAGAGCGCCCCTTCCCTTGCACTGACTGTCATCTATAGTTCTGAGCCCTGGCAACAGCGCTTGTCCGATCCTAACTCGGGGGTTTCTCTTCGGCTATAAGCTATGACTGGTCAGTGATTTTAATACAACATTTAATTACTAGGGGATCAGTTCGTTGGATATACGCCAATCCATGGTTTCTGAGACGGTAGAGACGTTGGGGCCATTATTGATGCGGGCAGAGCGGAGCACGCTTCCGTGTACACTACCACATATACTATACCGAACACGTCATGACCAGCGTATACACCGACACGTATACGTGCCGTCCATTCGATCGTCAATTTCTGCTTCTTTTTTTACCGTTTACTTTCTCATAGTCCTCACCAAAAAGAAAAAAAGAAGAAGAGCTTGTTTCGAAACGGTGGCTTGAGTGGTGATCTCTGATTCGTGGCACGAATTCTTTTCTGGTATCCAGAGACATATCCGCCGGCCCTCGAGCTTCTTTATTATTCCCAAATTGCGTAACTGTAACCCGTCTAGCCATGCAGTTTATGGCGACCTTGTCTGTGGCACCATTGCCTCTTCCGTGTTGTAACACTTTGGCGAGTGTATCCAAATGTACGCACGTGAGTTCTCGTCGACACGAAACTTTTTTTGCGCAACGTTTACGGGTCTCCATTTTTACTTTCTTTTAGATTACGACAGTGACAGAGAAGGGATCTGTTAGGCTTTACTTGGATGCAATGATGCATACTGCCCGAACAACGTATATACAAAAGACGCGCTGTTCGCATGCAGGCTTGATGACAGATTTATCTGCGAACATGCCTAAAGCATGTTCGAAGCACAATTACTTCACACGTATTTATGCTTCTAAACGTGTTTGCAGACAGTTATTAGGGAGTTTCAGGGAACCGTCTTTGCACATCCGATGCGGTATGATAGGCCTTCTGATATACGAACTGCGCATGCGCTAACGCAGAAGACTCTCACATGCGCAGTTCGCATGCATGCATTAGACGTTAGGTGTTTGGACAGCGTGACGTTGGCTTGCCGTTGTATGGCGATACTGAATCGCGCCGTGAGATGCTGCGCTATATGTGCACTATGACTTGATAGCTTGGGTTATTCAATGTGCACCAGCGCAGCAGTGATCACAGGAACGTACGCCAGCTCGTTGCTTATCCAGGCACCGAAACGGGCAGGGATAGATAAGATTTGAATCCCCACCCCTTCCTGGTTCGATGTGGATGGGCATCGTATACCGGCGTGCGGTTGTGTATCACTGCTGCGTTATGCACGTTGAAGACCCAACTAGTAGTATGCTGCACTGGCTAAATTTCCAGCAACAGCGTAAACCAGTGTCGCCGTAAATCCGATGCAGGCCTACTAACTCCATCTAAACACGAACGTCAAAATTGATTTTGAATTTTGGACAGGGGTGAGGATCCAACCCAGGGTGCCTCAAGTGTACGTTCGCTCACACCAGTTGCGTCGCGTACGCAATAATCGTCTTGGCACATCTGAATCATCTGCCAGTGCACCAGCGCGGCGTTACGACGCCGGGGCGTGAGTCACTCTTTAGAAAAATTTACATTTCTCATAAGCACAAACAACACCTTTTTTATTTTATTTTAGAAAGAGAGAGACGGTTGTGGACTTTTGGAAGCCTCCTTGTAGGTGATGGATAGAGAACTCGGGGCCGACCTTCGAGCACGAGTGACTGACACGCGCCGGCGCCTGCAACTGAAATGCATGCACGCGTTTAAACCTCGTTAAACCTTTTTTTTTTTTTAGTTGCGTTGTTTTTATGTTACGAGAGGCAGCGATTGTTTATTGCCCGGGTGCATGGGGAATTTCCGGGCATGCTTCTCAGTAAGGCCGACGCAATACACGCGGAGAGAGAAAAATCTATTTATTTTCCGGTGTTCCTCATCGTTGTGCGTATACGACGCTTTGTCTTCGAACAATTTCTGCCTATACACAATCATGCGACAACTTAAGACATGCAGGGCGTGCACGACGTACCACTCCGCAGCCAATGAGCTTGCCGCATTCACCGACAAGAACGCCGGAGAACCAATCACGAAGCGTCGAGCTGAAAATTTGCAGCTTTTTGCCGCGTCTCCCCCTTTTGTTTTGTGAAAGCTGGAATCTGGCGATGGCTTGCCGCAGAGCATGCAGCTGTGGCCGCCGCCATTCCACAAACGGGCTTCTGGAAGTATATTGCCACGAAGTGGCTAGTCCCAAGTAGCCGTGGCAGAACGCGTGCGCCTTTGCTACGCTCGTTGTGAGAAGCTGCAAGACGCGCTGTTGGCGACGCTGACTCGAGCTTGAGGAAGGAAATGGCGCAGGCCCTGTCTGGCTATGCGCAGCGCAAGTTTGTCTGCTTCTTTTGCAGGGGTTGTGGCGACGTCCAAACGCCGAACTCTGATTGGCTCGAATTGAAGAATAGTGGGTAGACCTCAAAGTAAGCTGTCTTGAGGCCTACCCACTATCCTTCAATTAGAGCCAATCAATGCTATAGGCGCCTTTCTGAAAGTCACCACAACCCCTGCAAACGAAGCAGACGAGGACTTACGAACGCGTCTTCGACTGGTGTGTTTAACGTCCTATCCTGCCCATACATCCGAAGTGGTCCCGAGGTGGCAACTAATGACGTCAGAAAAGCAAGACTGTCATGATGTCGGATGGCGAGATCCTGGCGGTTGGTCGTAGGAAAGCGGGCGAAAAGCACGAGGGAACGCCGATTGCCACCGTCGTCGCGGCGTCCCAACTCCTGGCTGCCAAAGCTTCCGTGGAGTGCAGCAAGCCGGAGGGCGACCTGTAGAAGAACATGGCGTCTACCATATTCATCGCTGCTGCTGGGACACCGCCAGGATCGCGAACGGCTACAGCATGACGTTTTTATGACGTCACCAGACGGAAGTCGAGGGACCACCTCTTTAGATGAAGCCACTCTCAGCATGCGATGCGCGTTCCATTCGTGGCGAGATTGATAACACAGACGCTCGCCGGCGCGTACCTATATATACTCAATTAACCTGCACAGCAAACAGCAAAAGCTACGGCTCCAGCGAGCTAAGCAGAGCCTCAAGGCTGGCTCAGATAACACCGTTTTGTTATGTTATACGTAGAAGTCGCCGCCGCAACGTCCGTGCCTCGAATGTCTTGTGCATGTCTACTCCTTGAACTGGTTGCCACTCTTCATACAAAGCACATATGTTTCGGTGACTCTCGATGTAAGCGGAGCTTTCGTAACCAAACGCAACGTAAGGAAACGGTGCTGTTTGAACCGGTCTTAGAGCGTCGAGCCAATCAGAGTGTCCTCGCGCTTTTAACGCGGAGTTCGGCAAATCAAGACCGACTGAAATTCGACTATACTATGCGCGTGCGTGGAAATTAAGAACGAGCTGACGCCGCCTAGCGTAGGAAGGGTGAAATATTAATCGGGTGGATTGTTTTCATTAAAGGCCGATACGTCTGCTTTTATATTGTCCAAACAATGGTCACCATAATGATGATAAATGAATTTTCATAACATGAAAGAACACTTATAAGCATTTTACATTTACGGATTGACGACTACATATGTGAATGTGTACTACATATTTGTACTACATATGACGACTACATATGGAATGACGACTACATATGTCGCCGTTATGACGTCACCACAACCCCCGCAAAAGAAGCAGACGAACTTGCGCTCCATCCACTAATCATTCCAGTCAGAGCTCGGCCTCCTGACGTCCACGCGCGCTCTCATCCCCTCCTCTCCCTCAGCTTTTCACCGCGTAAAATTTTCTACGCACACCAGCAGGAAGATGGCGGCGACCAGAGGCCGTACTCGCAGACGTCTTCTCGATTACCGTCTGCTAACTCCGGTCCCGCCGGCCGTCGCCGAGTGTGGCGACTCGCGTCTCCGCGGAAAACGCGCTGCCGCGTGCGCTTGATTTGCGAACGAATCGGGGTTGGAGGGGAGGGGATTACGCAAGGCGGCGCGAAAGTGGATCAGCCGGGCGGGCGAGCCGACCGACTGATCGCCGCGCGCCTAGCCTCGAACTCGCCTTGCATAACGGGACTCGTAACCCAGTCGAAGCGTAACCCAGTAACGATAGCGGTGCACGTACGTCAGGGCTCCGCTTGCATGCCTGCATCCGAGAGAGTGCTCGCGTCCGCGTGCCTTTACGGTCACTTCATCGGAGGGATTACTTCGCGGGTCAATCGGGGATTCTTGTCGAGAAAATAGAGAGTCTTAAGGAACCGTTTTTTTACATCCAATACGAAGCGGTGGGCCCTCCGGTACGAACTGCGCATGTGCGAGTCTTCTGCAGTTGCACATGCACAGTTCTTACCGGAGAGCCCATCACTTCATATCGGATGTGAAAAAACGGTTCGACTGCCTGGAGTCGATAAAACTACGACGCCTGGAACGAGTCTCCGTGTGGTGCGTTTAGCATCCCATTCTGCCCATGCATCGAAACTGGTTCCGAAGTGGCAACAAATGAAGTCACAAAAACCGGCGTGTCGCGCTGTCGGATGTCGTGATCCTGGTGGTTGTTCGTAGGAGTTCCGGCAAAAAGGAGGAGCGAGCGCGAGTGTCGCTGTCGTCGTGGCGTCCCAACTCCTGGCCGCCGAAGCTTCCGTAGAGTGTCAAGCCGGGAGCGACCTACAGCAGAACAGGCGTCTGCCAGATCCACCGCTGCATGTGACACCGCCATGGTCGCGGCCGGCGACAGCGTGACAATTCTACATCATCAGGCGGAAACCGAGGGACCAATGTTTGGTGACGCGGCAAGTCCGACAGAACCCGGTGCTTCGAAGCGCCGCGCCTCGACGACACAGTGGAGCAAAAAAGCGCGGACTGGACTGGAGACCTAGCTTGTCGGTCATATGACTCGGAAACCTGTCTCCAAAAATACGTAATTTTTTTTTTGTCGGCCCTGAAGTTTGGTTTTTAAAGATATTTTAGAAAACGGTACGTAAAAAAAAAAAAAAAGTAAAGTTTCGAATTTTTAAAGTTTCACTATCCACTTGCATTATGTTTGCGCAGTTTGCGCGCATCATGGTCTGTCTTTGATGAAAAGATTTCGTTTATTGAATATAAATTTTGTATAGTGTCGTAGTTGTTTTTTTTCCTTGTTCATATAAAGTCAGTTTCCCCGTTTGGCATAAGAATATGGGGTGGGGGTTCACGCATAATACTCGAAGTCACATTGTACCCTTCGCAATGGCTTGGAGCAACTACGCCAAATGAACCAGCCGACAAAACATGTATTCCTCGTCAAGCCCTTCTCCGGCGGCACCGATGCACAACTGCGGCAAAGCGTTTATAGTAGCTGGCATTGCGGATCGGAGCCCGACGGTAGCATCATCGGCGGCCATCGGCTTTACAACCATGCAATACATGCGAGTCAATGTGGAGGAACGAATATAAAATTGAACTTTTCAGAGCTCATGTGAAGTGTTTGTAAAGAAACCTTTGATGAGGTTTCGCAGGAATAGTAAGACAGATCGTGCAGTCGTCAGTAACTGCTGAGAAGGTTAGTAAATTACACGAACTGCGTGCCAATCTCTGTCATCTGCTGCCATCGACGAAATTCGTACTGCTCGAGTGTTCGGAATCGTTGGCGTCACGCATCAACACAGTTTTTATGAAAACGTTTTTTTTTAAGAAGTTACTTCAGCGAGCAATAGTAGATTTATCATTAGAAATCGTCTGCTCTGATTTGCAAACAGAAACGATGCCTCAAACGCAATCTGCAACCCTTCGTTAAGACAAATATAAAAAAGTCATGCATGGCTTCTGGATCAAGCCTTGCCTGGCTGCTCAGCATGGCGGCGTGGCTCCCACCGGCTGCTCGCGGGCAGGGTGGAAAATGAAAATCAGGACGATTTAAATCATTATCTAAATCACGATTTAAATCGTGATTTAAACCAAACCTTCCCCGCAAACTTAATTCCGAAAATAGTTTTTATTTACCGCTTGTCACTCATCTTACGCTTTCTGTCTGCATTTGTTTTGTAGTTAAATGTAAGAATAG
Source organism: Ixodes ricinus (assembly GCA_037355805.1). Classification (NCBI taxonomy): domain Eukaryota; kingdom Metazoa; phylum Arthropoda; class Arachnida; order Ixodida; family Ixodidae; genus Ixodes; species Ixodes ricinus. Next base: position 2,952 of record JAZHYW010024517.1, on the reverse strand, counting down.
TCAAGGCAAGAAAGTATTTATATCAGGCTAAACACGAGTCAAAATGAATTTGCTCTTCTGAGCAGATATAAGTGATTGAGCTTTCTTTCCATCTTCCACTTCGATCGTGAGTTACATAACGTCCTATCGCAAGCAAATTAAAACGTGAAAAAAAAACACAAAAAACTAGTAAGGAAATTTTTATTGTGCAAGCAAGCCAGAACGCGAAGAAAAGCAAATAAGGCTTTTTTAGCTAGTTATAAAAATCAAGCTGTTTCTGTTAACTATAAAAAGTTGTTAATTAAACTGCACTTTATTTACAGCAATTCATTTTTCTGCGATGTTATCAGTGATCGAACGGATTGATAAATCAATCTACCGTGTTTAAAAATACATGTAGTGATAGTCACTAATTTTTAAGTAGCGTGAGTTAAGTTGAAGTAGAGAGTTAATTAATCGTCGAAGTTTGGTCGTCAAAAATACAATACAAACGAGAGAAATTTCACTTGTTCACGTTTTTCTCACAGGGTTCAATGCACTAGCTTGATGTCAAGCAATGGCCGCCGGAAGTGCCACTGGACACTAGCAAAGCAGAAAGCCTCGATCCGCGATCCAGCCTACTGCAATAGATATCAGTGGGGAGGAGCTTGTCCTACTATTCCTAACCTGCAACAGACCACAGTACTGCAAACACTCCCAAATAAGCAATAAATGTTGAGGGAGCAGTGCAGAAGCAACGCAAATTAAACATAAAACTGCAAATAAAAAAGAAAAAAAAGAACAGAGAGAGAGAGAGAGAGAGAGTGAAAGGATCAGACAAGAAAGAACAGAGAGGTTAAAATAGGTTAACAGTTCTGGTTGGCTACTCTGTTTTGGGGAGGGGTTGTAGGGAAAAGAAGAGACTATTAAATATATGCATGAAGCCATTTTCAGACCTTGGACACGTCTTTGTCTTATCTCTTCTCAAACTTTTCCGAACATAACTTTTAAAGTAAGGGAAAGTTATATACTCTCTTGTCAATTTAAAGTTTCAAGTTGTTCCATTCAAGGACTTTATGCCCTGCGCCGCTTTCGTCTCGGGTGAACGTCATCGTGTAACCGAAATCGTCGTCACATTTGGTTTCCAGTTTTGAGCCATGTTTAAAAGGGCGGCTCAACGATATTCGATTCGAACGTTTTCCACTTTACACGAGCTTTTGGCTACTAGTGGTAATCAAGGATACTCGTATGCAACGCCACTGGCCAAGAAACTCCTTTGTTGCGTGATGTAATTTCAAGGGACAAAAGCGAGCATTTTCATTCAATCTCTCCTTCGCGAAACTTGATGACGTAACTGGGGATCGCAGTATCCTCCAGTGATGATGTTTGAATGCGGCTTATAGATTGGACCCGAGCATTCCGTAGCGCACTCGATTTGGGCTCGTGATAATCGAGATGCATTCGGGTAGCGGCCCGTGTCCAATCGCTGCAGAAGACAATAGCCGAAACGGTATGGAACTCAGCGCGTGTCCTGTGCATTGCTAACCCTAGCGCGTGGCAATGATCAACATTGGCGACATTTCATCGGCTCCAGATCACAAGGCCGCTTGTTCTGGCTGCATGTTGAAGGGGTGAATGCTGCTCGTTTTTCTTTATTTTTCTCCATGCGACATCGATTGCGTGTGGTAAAAAAAGAACGGGTGTTTCACGGGTCATTAACGTCAGGGATCCTTTCTAAGCGGTATTTACGCAAGGTAAAAAAATCGTTGTATCGCCCCTTTAAACATATTGTCTTGTGTCATAGGTATTCACGCCAAATTGCGCGTTTGTACTGTTTTGCGTCGTATCGTCTGTCTCCATGACGGTGGCTGTCTTCGCTTTCTTGGAATCATTTATCCACGTGACACAAAAATCAATCTTCTGCCCACATAAGGAGGGCATCGCAGTTTTTCGAACGTGGGATATGAGCCCCGAGGACACTGAAAGCGCGAACACGATATAAGCCCTTTGTTGCATTTTACGGTTTATCCTCAAAAGAAATTGCTGGACACAAAACTTCTACCTCTTAGGTTAGTGCCCCTAACGCGCCCTTTCCACACAAAATAGTTTTGATTACCACCTTTAAATATTAAAAGGGCCAAGAAGCGAATCTTGGGCTGGGATAAATGATTTTGAATTGGAACTTTACTAATAGGTTATCGTTTAGTTGGCCAAAAGAAAGACGGTAGAAAGTCCCAACAGCCAGCATTTGGTACGAACATTTGAAAATATAGCGGACTATTTTGTACCTTCTTTCTTTCGAAAGCTCTCCGCCTTTTCACTATGATACATCCGCGGTTCCAAAGCGCGTCAGCAGTGCAACCTGACGTCAGCCGGGCCAGCTCACGTATTGGACACGAGACACGCCATCCGGACGTATGCGCTCGTCAGCAATCAATCCGTCGACGAATATTCGGATTCGCGTTTCGTGGCCAATGAGTGTCCTGACGGAACTTATCGTCACTGGCGAATGACAAGTTCTGGCGGTGTGCATAAAAAGCACGGTGGAAGCTAGGAGTCAGTCGCACCGGTGCCGAAGCAACGTCACGGCGACGTGATTTCACAACCGGCATTCGAGTTGAGGATTAAAGCTAAGGCAGTGAGGGCGTAGGAAAATCGTTGTCATGACGACCCTTTACAGGCCTGTAACACACATGAAGCGCGGAGCGGCCACAGGCGTAGCCTTACCTCGCGCTGGGCGCGGTTAGGCCGGGACGGCCACCAGCTCAGTATCGCACCGGCTGAAAACTACGTTGCTCGCGGCAGACGATGAGCAGCTGACGGCACGTGAGGAGCGCTACATTGGCGCTTTGCCGCAGGCTGAGGAACCGACCTTGCGAAGAGAAAAGCGGAAGACAACAAGGATTATTGCTTAAGCGAAGCGGTGTCCCGCTACATATACATAACCACGCAATCTCACTCTCGCTTTTTATGGGCTTGACAGCAATACGTAAC